>CATIWF010061545.1:0-21279 GCA_949630135.1 Balakata baccata
CATAAGAAAAAAATAATAAACTTATATCACTTTAAAATATGCAAATAATATTACTAACCTTTAAAACTAAATTAAAAAAATAATAAACTCATATCGCTTTAAAATATGCAATTAATATTACTACCATTTAATACAAAATTATAAAAAAATAATAATTGATTTTTTATTTTAATAATTTCGGCTATAATTTTTTATAATTTTTAATTTCTAATGAAAATTAATTATGGAAAAATAAATAATAAAATTATAAGCCTTAATCTAAATTTATTGAAAAAAAAATATAACAAACATTTGTTTTGATATTCAACCACACGATCCAACAATCCAATGATCCAAAGTACCAAATTTTTTATATGCATAAGACAAAAAATCAAATATATCATTATAACACGAACAATTTATTTAACCAAAAATACATATCTGATTTTTTTTTTCAATAATTTCGGCTATAATTTTTTATAATTTTTAATTTCTAGTGAAAATTAATTACGCAAAAATAAATAATAAAATTATAAACCTTAATCTAAATTTATCGAAAAAAAAATATAACAAATATTTGTTTTGATATTCAACCGCACGATCCAACAATCCAATGATCCAAAGTACAAAATTTTTTATATGTACAAAACAAAAAATCAAATATATCATTATAACACGAACAATTTATTTAACCAAAAATACATAACTGATTTTTTTTTCAATAATTTCAGCTATCATTTTTTATAATTTTTAATTTCTAGTGAAAATTAATTACGCAAAAATAAATAATAAAATTATAAACCTTAATCTAAATTTATTGAAAAAAAATATAACAAACATTTGTTTTGATATTCAACCGCACGATCCAACAATCCAATGATCCAAAGTTAACAAATTTTTTATATGCACAAGACAAAAAATCAAATATATCATTATAATACGAACAATTTATTTAACCAAAAATACATAACTGATTTTCTTTTTCAATAATTTCGGCTATCATTTTTTATAATTTTTAATTTCTAGTGAAAATTAATTAATCAAAAATAAATAATAAAATTATAAACCTTAATCTAAATTTATTGAAAAAAAAAATATAACAAACATTTGTTTTGATATTCAACCGCACGATCCAACAATCCAATGATCCAAAGTACCAAATTTTTTATATGCACAACACAAAAAATCAAATATATCATTATAACACGAACAATTTATTTAACAAAAAATACATAACTGATTTTTTTTTCAATAATTTCGGCTATCATTTTTTATAATTTTTAATTTCTAGTCAAAATTAATTACGCAAAAATAAATAATAAAATTATAAAACTTAATCTAAATTTATTGAAAAAAAAATATAACAAACATTTGTTTTAATATTCAACTGCACGATCCAAAAATCCAATGATCCAAATTACCAAATTTTTTATATGCACAAGACAAAAAATCAAATATATCATTGTAACACGAACAATTTATTTAACCAAAAATACATAACTGATTTTTTTTTTCAATAATTTCGGCTATCATTTTTTATAATTTTTAATTTCTAGTGAAAATTAATTACGCACAAATAAATAATAAAATTATAAACCTTAATCTAAATTTATTGAAAAAAAATATAACAAACATTTGTTTTGATATTCAACCGCACGATCCAACAATCCAATGATCTAAAGTACCAAATTTTTTATATGCATAAGACAAAAAATCAAATATATCATTATAACACGAACAATTTATTTAACCAAAAATACATAATTGATTTTTTTTTTCAATAATTTCGGCTATATTTTTTTATAATTTTTAATTTCTAGTGAAAATTAATTACACAAAAATAAATAATACAATTATAAACCTTAATCTAAATTTATTGAAAAAAAAATATAACAAACATTTGTTTTAATATTTAACCGCACGATCCAATAATCCAATGATCCAAAGTACCAAAATTTTTATATGCACAAGACAAAAAATCAAATATATCATTATAACACAAACAATTTATTTAACCAAAAATACATAACTGATTTTTTTTCAATAATTTCGGCTATCATTTTTTATAATTTTTAATTTCTAGTGAAAATTAATTACGCAAAAATAAAGAATAAAATTATAAACCTTAATCTAAATTTATTGAAAAAAAATATAACAAACATTTGTTTTGATATTCAACCGCACGATCCAACAATCCAATGATCTAAAGTACCAAATTTTTTATATGCACAAGACAAAAAATCAAATATATCATTATAACACGAACAATTTATTTAACCAAAAATACATAATTGATTCTTTTTTTTCAATAATTTCGGCTATATTTTTTTATAATTTTTAATTTCTAGTGAAAATTAATTACACAAAAATAAAGAATAAAATTATAAACCTTAATTTAAATTTATTGACAAAAAAAAATATAACAAACTTTTGTTTTGATATTCACCCGCACCATCCAATAATCCAACGATCCAAAGTACCAACAATGTACCAAATTTTTTACATGCACAAGACAAAAAATCAAATATATCATTATAACACGAACAATTTATTTATCCAAAAATACATAACTGATTTTTTTTTCAATAATTTCGGCTATATTTTTTTATAATTTTTAATTTCTAGTGAAAATTAATTACGGAAAAATAAATAATAAAATTATAAACCTTAATCTAAATTTTTTGACAAAAAAAAAATAACAAACCTTTTGTTTTGATATTCACCCGCACGATCCCATAATCCAACAATCCAAAGTACCAACAAAGTACCAAATTTTTTACATGCACAAGACAAAAAAACAAATATATCATTATAACACGAATAATTTATTTAACCAAAAATACATAATTGTTTTTCTTCAATAATTTCGCCTATATGTTTTATAATTTTTAATTTGTAGGTAAAATTAATTACTGAAAAATATTAATAAAATTGAGCACCATCATCATTGAAAAAAAAATAACAAACCTTTTGAAGATTGACCAGAGAAATGGAAGAAGGAAGAAAGGAGAAATGAATGGAAAATTTGATAACAGAAAGAAAGGAAGGAAGAAGGAGGAAGCAAGAAAATTGCAGAGGAAGAAATAAGAATGAAGGACGGCATATTTATTTTCGTTTTGGTTCACGGGCTCTGATAAGAAGAGTCTGAAAAAAAAAGACTGAAGATTCCTGGTGGCGATGAAGGAGGTGCGCCAGTTGGACTGGCGCACCATAAGCGGAGCAGAACGGTGCGCCACGTGGCGCACTGTCCTGCATGCGCCACATGGTAAGCTTGCTCCACGTGGCGCCACATGGCGCATGGTGTGCCAGTTCAAATTGTGCGCCAGTTAAACTGGCGCACGCGGTGCCAAGTGTTGCCACGTGGCGCACGGTGCACTAGTTCAACTGGCGCACAAAATTGTGCTCCAATTGGACTGGCGCACAGTGCCACGTGGCGCACGGTGACTCACCGCGTGTTGCCACGTGGCCGCGCGCCACTCCAAATGGCGCACCGTACCACAAAATTGTAAATTTTTTTATTTTTACCACAAATTTGTAAATAAAATTTTTATTTACCTTATTTTAAGAAATTTCCCCATAAACTTACCTATAGAACCGAATCCGTATGTTTTCAATTTTTCAAGAATACTGGTTACAAGAATCCGGAGAGGAATTCCATGATATGAACACTTAGGATGAGTTGGGAGAGGAAGAATGTTTCACATAAAATTCACTGATAGAAAGGAAGGAAGAACATTCTTATGTTCTTTTTTTTTAGTTATTTTATTCATAAATAACTTCCTTATTTATGTTAATGAAGATGAGTTTTAGGCTGGGTTAAGCCTACATGAACGACCCATACCCATCCAAAATCCAAAATCTTCTACTCGTCTACAAAAGACTTGGCTCATCCCAAAATGTCATCTTAACAACTCAAACTCACATAAAGAATCACTTATACAAGAGAATGGATTGTGTGACCTAAAATACACTAAAGGTGGAAGCTCCAATACAAACCTAACTACAGACCATATAGGAGACATCAATCTAATAATGTATTTACTCTTGATAATATACTTGTTTACTCCAAGTATTTTTCTTAATACATATGGTCGAGTATCATTTAATCCCTTAAGAATCCATACTTAAATCACTCTTATAATTACTCAGTACTCTAAGTTATTTCAAGCTCTAATAAGAGAAATAACCTCGATTGGTGAATACAAATAGCAACTTTATAATCAAAAAATATTTTTTATTTTGCTCTCATACCAATCAGATTAGAATTAACTCACTTTTCTAGGAGTGTTCCTTTAAGTCGAATTATCTCTTGACTATAGGATACATCCTAAGATAGCCAACATTAATTCATCATTTCATGATACAGTCAAAAGTAACAAAGGGTAATAAAAAAGAAATCTATATTCAGGATTTCTAGGACTCACATAATGAATAAGTAGAGATCCATTATTTCACTTTCTAATAGGTCATCTAGCACATGCAGTGTAAAATCCATGTTATGGTGGAACAACTCCTTTCATTTCAAAGATAAAAGAATGTATATCTCGCTCTTTGTTCATAAAATAAATAAGTCTTAGTCCTATCACTATGAAAGTGTCAAACTTGAAACTTTTATTTACACATTCAATAATGTTAAACAATAAGTTTCACACTCAGCTTCCTCTAAATAAACATATGAATGGTGGGCAAGTCATTCATATCAATTTTTATATATGAAGAATCTCATCTTCATCCTCATCAAGTATGTAGTAGTATGACTAAAAACACTCCTACTCTATAGTCATTTAAACTTTGGTCTCATCTCTACTCACTCCACAATGCTAGAGGATATTACTCATGTGAGAGAGTCAAAATAAGTTTATCAACATACTTCATCAAATTGTTCTAATTGGTATTTCCAACATATTCATATAATATACATAATTGTAAGAAATGATCTATATTTAGGAGGCATCCCCAACAGCCGCTCTACTTCTCTTTTTACCTATATTTAGGGAGTTCTATTGTAATGCCTCTCGATATAACTAGAATTCCCTCTAATCATATTGAAGGATATTACAATGCATGAGACTTAAAACATGTTCAATTAAAAACTTTTTCCTATATCATGGCCATGATAAATTGAAAATGAAAATCAATTACAGTTTGTGAAAAATTAAACTTTACTTTACATATATTGAAACTCTTGAGCTACACACATCTCAAGATAATACAAACTTTCTCAAAGATGCAAATTACAACTTAATAACCATGTAAAAAAAATGCATATATCATCAACCATTCCTAGTGCTAGCTTGACTTTTGACTTAGGCTCTGCATTCTCATCAACTCCAGCTCGTACCTTAAGCCTGCGTATAAGGGAAAACCACACACGCTTAACATAACATGAAAGCCTTATATATATATATATATATATATATATATATATTGTCATACATCACAATAATTTACATAACCCAAGAGTCATCCAGTCTTGCATAACATACCTTATGCAATAACATAGCATTTAACACAAGTTTCAAACATCACCAAGCTCCACTGAGCTTCCCTAGTTGAGAGCGCTCAATACTAAGCTTCAACCACCTTAGCCTTGCACAAACATTAGGAATCAAGGGCACCTAATACCATGCCTCAAGCCACCTTATTCTTCCTAGTTGAGAGCGCCCATTACTAGGCCTCGAGCCCCTTAACTAGAAAGACTAAGGGTGCCCAAATACCGGGCTTTAAGCTACTTTAGTCTTCCTACCATGGTACCATGCTTTATTCTACTCTTTTATGGCCTAAAAAACCTATATAAACACATCACATAATAGACATTCCGAAAACACAACCTTTTTTTTTATCAAAACAAGCTTTATAAACACCTCATACAAATAGTCATAACCTGGTCGTGAATCTAATTGGGAACCATTATGTACTTATAAAACAACCGAGTCATGGGCATGACTATGGAAAAACTCCCTTACCCGAACTTAAACAACACATTTAACACACCACACATGAATAACTCTAAGGCTAACCAATTGTAGTCATTCCTAGCAACTTTCTCAACCTCACGCACATGCCACACTTCCATGTGTATCCCACATGGCACAATAACACAAGATTCAATCAAATAAGGCATTCCATAACATTTTCTTTCAATACATTTAACACTAACATTCATTTAAGCTTTATTCTTCTCTTCTTTCCTTTATTTACCATTTATTTACCACTTAGTGTTATATCTGCTAATTGGAACCTATAATTTATTGTGGGATATGAAGGGTAAAATGGTAATTAAAAGTATATATGAATAAGTTTTGAAAATATATGAGAGTTATAATGAAGGTATATTGGTGGTATACGGAGGCATATATATAAGGTATATATGAGGTGTATGTGTGGTATATTGGCCGATTTTGGCTTCGATTTCAAGAAAGAGATGAAATAAATCAATAATTATGAAAAATAAAAGTGTCATGACCATGACAAAAGGGTGTCACGGTTGTGATAGTCGAAATTTTAGGATAAACATGATTGTTCAAGGTCAGTTGCTACAGTAACTCTTTATGGCCATGAAAGGTGATATATAAAACTTTTTCTCTTAGAGATGTGCCTAAAAGGCAATCGCCTCAAGCACTTAGTATACATATTCATAAAGACATTCTTTGATTATATTAGTATTCATTTGCATATGAATTGATATAGATCTTAAACTGATAAATTAAAGTTCATGATATGAAACAGAACATGAAGGAAATCATGATGAGATCATGATAATGAGATTCCTATCATGTGTAATTATATTAGTATCTAAATTATTCCTAGTCATAGGATCAACAAGATGGGATATTACTGATCCGAATAGACTAGCACATGTTATACTCCTTGATTGGATAAAGCAGTAGGTCTCATAAGTTGTGAGGATGAGATGTTTAAAGTTAACATTTGGATGCTTGCTAAGAGTAGTCAAGTACATTGGATGACCTGCTATGAGACGATCATATGGATTATCTATTTGAATGTTAATGATAGTCTCATCATAGTATTTATGCAAGTATCCATAAACTTGAGGTATTCGAAGGTAATTGGATAGCCAATAGAGAATTCACCACTCCTGATAGAGGGAGAGTATACCCACGACCTCTTATCGAGATCATTACTTAGGAATCTCTGGCTAGAGTGGAAACATACTCAAGATGGTCTTCAATGACATGTCTAATAGTGTAATGAGTCTCAAGGACAAGATCTAATATCACTTGGGCCAGGTGTGACTTAGTTAGTCTAGCGGGAGCTAACACATAGTCCATGCTCTGAACTAAATGGGGTATAGGATAGTTAAAGGATGAATTGTACATATTGTTGTTTATGGAAAGGTTCATAGTAAATATCTAACTTTCTGGTTAATTGGAGGTCATGATGTATTACTAGATACCACTCATGACTTGCTCGAATTAATTGTGAATTCGAGTTGCCAACATAACCAGGAAGCTCATAGGTCACAGCATTGGAAGTGTGAAGAATGAGTAAAATGGCCTTGGATAGGATCCAAAAATATGATAAAATTATTTAGAGTCGGATCATGATGGGATCAAGGGAAAAAATGGGAAAAAAAAATTGATCGGGGGGTCACGGGTCCCTTCGAGCTTGCAACAAGGCTAGCAACCCAAGGTTGGTAACACATGGACTGTGCACAAGTTGGTGCTGGCTGGAAATTATTTGGCCAATTTTGGCCAAATTACCAATTTAACCCCTTAAATCCATTTTGGTAATTTTGCCAATCCTAGGGTGTTTAGGAATACTATAAATAGTTTTTTTTTCTTTAGAAAAATACTGATAGCCTCCATAAAAATTATTAAATAATTTTTCTTCAATTTTCTCTCTAGGAACACCACTCTTTGCTAGCACATAGAGTATGTTCAAGGCATACCCTAGTGGTTTCATTCTTCATTTCCATATGGATTATCATTAGAGATGATCATAGATTGGATTGTTATAGTTTGCGACAACCCAACAAGAAGGAAATTTGGAGAATTAATATAAGAAATTAAAGGTATAATCTGTAACTATATTTTAATTGTATTAGTTTTAATGGCACAAGTAGGATCTTTTGATTCAGGTTTTGAAAATTTTATTTTCTGCTGCGTCTTATAAATGTGATTCATGCTCAAAACCCAACATTTTCTACAATCTTTTCACTATTTTCTCCATCTTTTCCATCCTCAAACCCCAAACAGCTTTCACATAAACCCAAGAACACCAAAGGACTAATTCTTCATGGTTTTTGAGTGATTTAAACACCAAACTAAGAGAGAAAATATAATCAAAGAAAGATTTGAAGAAATTATCAACTTTGGTGAAATTTTGGAGGAGAGAGAAAGTTGGTGCAAGAGGGACCACGAGTTCCTTGCATGAACAAGTGGGTATTTTATTATCAAAAGGTAAGAAAACCATCCATTTAGTATGATTATGAAGTTATATAAAGAGGTTGTGTTGTTTTGTTGGAAACCCATGAAGGAAGGGGTTATGGAAGAGGAAAGGTGTTGGAGTTTTATGCATATTTATGTTCTTCAAAGCTATTGGAAGTGAGATGCCATGATATTAAGTTGAAAACATGTATAATAACCTTAGTTGGGAATTAGATTTATAATTATACATATTTGTCATAGTTTTAGAAATTGATATATGATTATGGTTGTTATAGGAAAACAAGTTGAGGAAGGTGGTGACCAACAAGAGGAGTAATGAAGCTCCTTAGCTTTGGATTTTGTCGAGCTACATAAGGTTTGTATATATAGGCATTTTTGTTTGTCTTAATGTGTGATGGTGTCAATTGATTGAATTATATGTCATAATAATGATTTTTGTGTAATAAGGGTATATTTAATGAGTATTTTGAAATTAGGTGAGTGCCGTGTAAGAGTATATGAGAATGAAATGGAGTATGTTGGCATGAAAAATCATTAAATGAACATAAATAAATAGTGAATATTTATTAAAAATGACATTGAGTTGGTGTAAATATCATGAACTTCAACATGTGTTAAATGTTGGAATATAGAGTAAATATAAGATATGTAAGCATAAAAAGGCATGATTAAATGTTAGAAAGGTTAATTAGAGTGTTTGAATATGTATAAATATGGGTATAACCAAGAAAATGGCAAATGTACCAAAATGAAAACAATGTATGTGTAAAGCGTGTGTTGTTGAGCTTGGTTGTGACCCCATTTTGAGGGATGATTTGAGTTGTGATAACTTGTTTGTTTTGGTGTTCAATGACCATGGATGATGTCTATGCATGTTTAGGAAGAGTTTAGAAGTGGAATTATGACAAAATTTGACCATAGGCACAAGTTAGGACCTTTCATAATCAGCGTCACAACCATGTTGAAATTGTCATGGCTATAAAGGCTGAGTCTAGTAACCTTCACGCCCAGGTGTCGCGGCCAACTCAATTTGTCGTGGCTGTGATGATACTATTTACAGCAATAGTGACCTATGTTTAAATGATGTTTTAATGGGTCTGAACATACCGATCATGCACAGATGTTAATGTATAGTGCTAAAACATATGGAAACATGTTGATGGACATAAATATGATATGTGAATATGTATATAGTATGTAAAACATGATGATAACGTCAAGAATGCAATATATGATAATATATTTATTATATGTAATAGGATGGAATTAAGAAAGAATGTGACTAAAATAAAGTGATACTTTAATATGAATGCCCATTTCTCCACCTGTGGACTAGAATTAGGATAGATTGTATACCATTAAGGGGATTTACAGTATCAAACCAGTTATATGTTTAGGGACAAGGTGGCTTAAGCTTGTAGACCACCCTTGATTCCATTTATATATAGATGATATATAGTACCCAGTCAAGGAGGCTTAAGCTTGTGGAGTGCTCTTGACTAGAGATCAGAGTGAATATGGAGGTTTAAGCTTATGAAACACCCTTATTTCACACCCCGTATAGTCCAGGAATGAGTTATGGGCTAATAATTAGAAAATATGATATATTTGTATGTTAAATGGAATTGGTAATACAAGTTGAAGCTGGAAATGGCTTGGCGTGAGTTTTTCTCACACAGGTTCTAGAGTCTGTAGATAATAGATCGGAAGTTGATAAAGAGAAGTGAAAGCCTATTTCAGAGAAGACATTGAAACCCGGTTTGTGGGTCAATAACATTATGTATTTTATTCATACAAATGCATCTGGGTTAGCAGATATGTTATGTATAAAGTAAAAAAACATGTAATGTATTTTGATATTAAGAATAATATATAGTTATGCATGAGGCTTAGAAGCTAGAATAGGTTTAATTCGGTAATTATGAACCAATTGTATATACGTATGTATATAATTAATGATATGAGATGATAACCAAAATAGCATGATTAGTCAAGTGTACGTAATAATAAGAAAAATTTTAATTAGTCTTGTGGCATTCCGTTTATATAATGGGTTTACATCTATTATATAGACGGGGCACTACACTTGGCCCACCATCTATTTTCATTGCCATATTACATATTCATGCAATTTGTATACCATTTAATACCTATGCCCTTTTTCACTTTAACCCCTTTCAACCTCATTATCACATTCATTGAAACATTTAACTTACACCTTTGTTTATTTACACGTAACTACCATTTTCTTTATAGTTTTTAGGTCACATTCTCATTCTTAAACATTTATATATTATAAACATACCTACACATCTCTATGCCATTTGTCTCATTTTCCTCACTTAACTCACTCCTATGTCCATTATTATTTACCTAAACATTCTTTATATGCCACTATACCCATTAAAGTCAATTAACATGCCATTCACTCTTTTAACATCCCTTTCAAAGTTCACAGGCATGACTTAACATTTCAATACTCTCATGCAAGCATTCAATCACTAAATTAAGATGTAATCATGTATTTAAATCAAATTAAATCAAGTATATGCACATACCTATATAGAGCCAAGCAAAACTCCAAGCTTTGGAGCTTGTCCAATCTCTTGGATGGTTACCCTACCATGCAAGACACTTCCTAAGCACAAACACAGCTATACATCAACACATAGGCTACATAAAACTTAAGAATCATAAAACTCTAACTCTAACTCTTCAAGCTAGGTCTTTGATCACTCAAACCTCTCTAAAAATGTGATTATCCACTTAATCTAGCATCAAAGTGAGTTTTCCCTTAAGAACTCAATATGACTCTTCAATTCCACCCAATTTTGGGAAACCCTTAGTATCTATCTAAAAATCATGTAAAAGAGATGATAAATCATGATTTCTTACCTCTTGATGACTAAAATCAACACTGATTAGCAAAGGAACCCGAGCTCCCTCTAAGCTTCCTCTCTCTAAAACTCATCTCTTCAAATCCATGATGAATCTCATTTTAAATGGTAAATCTTGTGTTCGGAGGGCTGAGATTTAAGGAGAATTGATGGAAAATACCTCTAAGGTGAGAGAACATCAAAGGCTAGGGTTTAGGGCTTTTAAAATCGAGAGAAAATGAAAGATAACATAGCTGAGCCTATTTATAGCAGATCTATCATGCCCATGACTCCTTTAGCCAATCCTATGACATGCAAAAGTCACCAGAACACATCATTTCAACAGTTATAGTTATGACTCCTGTAGTCATGCTCGTGACTATGTCACAACTCATTTGTTTTAATGCCTTTTTGGCCCTAAACACTAAACCTAGGACAACTTTTACCCAAATACCTTGCATAAACCTCAAATGAAGCTTCATATACCCATAATATTCCTCTCATACACTCTCATATATCTGTTAATCACTCTTATGACAACTAAGCCTTAACTAGCGAGTGTTACATTTATGCCTTCCAGCAGCCGCCCTATCTTCCTCCAGATTTATCTCACTCCCTAAAATTTATATTCTCCCTTCTCAGATTTAAGAGCCATAAGGAGCTCCTAGTAATATTTTATTATTGCTCTTTTCTCTATTTTGTCTCTTACTCTTTCTCTTTTTTTTTTCTTAATAGTTTCATTAATAAAAAAATTAAAATAAAGAATGAGATAAGGAATATTGTTAGAGTGCACATAATTTTCATGACAAACTCAAATAGAGAGTTAATTTTTTATAATATAATAGGGAGTATTAATGGGGATGCTCTAAAACAATCAAATCATGAGAAATGCTCTTTAAATCATTGCAAGTGTCCAGACGCGTGCACATCATTACATATATTAGACTACCAATAGCGCTAGTGAAAGGTATTTTGGACATTCGTTCTTTTTCATAAGATGTCTAGGGACATATATCAAGACTTAGGCTTAGATTTCTTTCAACTAGGATATCCATTGGCTTGCAATCATGTATATGGTAATGCTCTAATATTTTCTCAATGTAAATCTCTTGAGATAAACCTAGAAACCTTTTCAAATGATCCCTAAAGATCTTAACACTAAGAATATAGCTAACCTGACCTATGTCTTTCATTTTGAAGTTCGATGATAACCATTTCTTGGTAACATCAATCAATTTCTTATCATTTCCAGCTATCAATATGTCATCGACATATAAGGACATAATTATGAAACCACTGTTTGAACGTTTAATATATATATGCAATAGCATTCCTCCATCATTATAAAGCCATCCTTTAACATGGCTTGATGAAATTTGAGGTTCCATCGTCTTAATGCTTACTTAAGATCGTAAATTGATCTTTTGAGTTTGCAAACTTTTCGCTCTTATCCTTTAAGCTCAAAGCCTAAATGTTGATTCATATAGATTTCTTCATCTAGTCTCTATTGAGAAAAATTTCTTAACATCCATTTGGTATAATTCTAAGTCCATTTATGCCACAATAGCCAAAATGAGGCAAACTAATGCAAATCCTGACTACAGGTGAGAATATCTCTTCAAAGTCAATCCCCTATTGTTATATGCTGTTTTGGGCTCTTATTCATCTAGAGCAATCATAAAAACTTCCCTCTCAATCTCAAATTGAGGATAAAGAATACTTTCACTATTACTACGTCAAAGTTGAAATTGCTCTTGATATTGCTTCATAGGAACGCAATCTGTCAATTTATCACTCCCACTACAGGTGAGAATATCTCTTCAAAGTCAATCCCCTATTGTTATATGCTGTTTTGGGCTCTTATTCATCTAGAGCTATCATAAAAACTTCCCCCTCAATCTCAAATTGATGATAAAGAATACTTTCACGATTACTACGTCAAAGTTGAAATCGCTCATGATATTGCTTCATAGGAACACAATCTGTCAACTTATCACTCCCACTAGCTTCAGGAGAAGCATGATATTCCATATCATCTTGCTATATGGGCTCTTAAGTAATCTTTCTTGTGCTCCTACAAGTCTCAGGATCTGCCATTTGATATAGTTGGAAATTCCCATTTACCTTACCTCTTTCGGGAAAATCCTCTTTTAAGAAAATGACATATTATGACTCAATTTATATTACTCTTCCTTTTGCACATTCCTCAAGAAATACATATCCTTTGGAGAATTCTGAGTATCTTATGAATATATGTTTCTTCTCCCTCAGACCAAATTTTCCATATTCATAAGAAGTGTTATGGATATAAGCTACATAACTTAATAGGCACATTTTACTTAAGTTAGGGCCTTTGCCTTTCCACAACTCATATAGGGTGGAAGGAACAAATTTCGATGGCACACGGTTAAGAATGTAGGTCACAATCAATAATGTATCGCCTTAAAAGGAAATAGACGAATTAGCTATTGGGTTTTGAGGATGAATCATATTCATAAAATGCAGTGGAAATAAAATTTTCAAAACCCGAATCAAAGGTTTCTACTTGTGCCATTAAAACTAATTAAATCAAAATCATAGTTAGAAATTATACCTTTAATTTCTTGGACCAATTCTTCAAATTTTCTTGTGAGGTTGTAGCAAACCACAACAATCTAATCTTGGATTGTCTCTAATGATAATCCACATGGAAATTGAAGAAAGAAACCACAAGGGTAATGGATTGAACAAACACAATGTGCTAGCACTATGTATGTTCTTTGAGAGAAATTCTAAGAAAATTAACTATTAATTTTATATGGTAGCTCATCAGTTTTTCTGGTGAAAAATACTATTTATAGGTGTTTCTAAATACCATTGGGTTGGAAAAATTACCAAAATAGGTTTAGGGGCCAATTTGGCATTTTTGGCCAAATTTAGGCCAAATCTGCCAGCACCAGCGTGCTAGGCTTGCCCAGCGTGCAGGCACTGGCCTGCCACGGGCTCGCGACACCTCCGAGCAATTTTTTTTATTTTTTTACTTGTGATCCCATCACAATCCGACCCTAAATAATTCTCTCATATTTTTGGATCTCATCCAAGACCATTTTACTCATTCTTCACACCTCCAATGCATGTGACCCATTAGGTTCCCGGTTATATTGGCCACCTGAATTAACAATTAATTCAAGCAAGTCATGAGCGGTATCTAGCAACATATCATGACCCCCAATTGACCGGAAAGTCAGTAGTTTGACTACGAACCTTTCCATAGACAATAATATATGCAATTCGTCCTTTCACCGTCCTATACCCCACTCGATTCCGAGCATGGACTATGTGTCAGCTCCCACTAGATTGACTACATCACATCTAGCCCAAGTGATGTTAGATCTTGTCCTTAGGACTCATTACTCTATTAGACATGTTACTGAAGACCATCTTCAAGACATTTCCACTCTAGCCAAAGATTCCTGAGTAATGATCCCTAAAAGAGGCCGTGGGTATACTCTCCTTCTATTAGGAGCGGCGATTCCTCTATTGGCTACCCAATTACCTTCGAATACCTCAAGCTGTACCCAATCACCATCCTATGAGTGACGTTTATAAGGCAACAAGGAATGGAGTCAAAGCATAGAATCAGTATCCAAGATATCCTTGAGTACCTCAAGTCTAAGGATACATGCACCATTACTATGATGAGACTATCATTGACATTTGAATAGATAATATATATGATTGTCTCATAGTAGGTCATCTAATGTACTTGACTACATTTAGTAAGCATCCACATGTTAACTTTGAACATCTCATGCTCATAGCTTATGAGATCTACTGCTTGATCCAATCAAGGAGTATAACATGTGCTAGTCTATCCAAATCAATAATGTACCATCTTGTTGATCCTATGACTAGGGATAATTTAGATATTAACATAATTACACATGATAAGAATCTCATTATCATGATGCCATCATGATTTCCTTCATACTATGTTTCATATCATGGACTTTCATTAATCAGTTTAAGATCTATATCAATTCATATGCAAATGAATAATAATATAATGAAAGAATGCCTTTATGAATATGTACACTAAGTGCCTGAGGCGATTGCCTTTTGGGCGCATCTCTAACATGAGCTTGCACTATCATTGACCTAACCATGTTCAATAGGGTTCTATTCCTTTTTTCTGCTACATTAATTTGTTGCAAAGTAAAACAATAGTTAGCTATCTAGCTATACCCTTATCATCACAATAACTTTTAAATAAAGACATAGATATTTAAGTCTTTGATCGGTCCTTAATGCTTTAATATTTGCATTTAATTAATTCTCAACCAATCTACTATAGCATATAAAGTAACCAATACTTCATACTAATGGGAGATCAAATAAACATGACCATATCTTATGAAATCATTTATATAAATGTGATGAAATAGTGAGAGCTATCTTGCTCTCACATTCATTGGGCTATAAATGTCAAAATGGATAAGCTACAAAAGAAATATAGCTCTCTTGGCTTTGCCAAATGGTAATTTTATTGTTTTTTTAGCTAGACAATGCTCACAAAGAGGCAAATCTATTTTATTAACAAAACCTAAAAGACAAACTTTTATTAATATTTTTAAGCGATGCCTAATATGTCCTAATTTAGCATGCCACTTAACATCATTATTTAATAAAATATTACTGGAACTACCAATAAGAAATACAAATTTATTCATATGCATAGAAATAGTGTCCAACACCATAAAACTATTTAACAAATATCCAGAGCCATAATAGACATCGTCCAAAAGTAATTACATAGAACTATTATCAAATATAATTTTAAAAACAAGTCCTAGCAAAAACAATAATAGACACTAAATTTTTTCGAACTTCACAAAGGCAAATATTTCCCTCACTTTATAGCTAGTTGTAGCTGAATCTACAATCTAATAACAACAGTTTTAGCTAGCATCAAACAATTGCTAATATATAAGTCAGATGGATAAATATGGTCATACAATACCTTTGGCTCAGTGTAATCATGAGTAAAGTGACTAGGATGTTAGGTTTTGAAGATGTATCTCATACATAAAACGTAGCAAAAAAATAAAATAAAAATCCAAACCGATGATTCAACTTATATCATCAAAATTAATTAACCAAAAACAAGGGTTTGAAGATTTTACCTTCGGCGTTCTGAACTTTTCCACCTCTTTTTCTTGTCAGATTGTTGCAAACCACAATAAAATAAATCAATGGTAATCCACACAAAGCCGGAAGGAGAAAACCTCTTAAGGGATGGCCTTGAATAATTATTTTGTGCTAGCAAAATAAATATTTTATGAGAGAAAAATTTTAAAAATTAACAATTAATTTTCATGGAAGCTAGAACTTTTTTCTAGTGTAAAAGGCATTTTATAGGTATTTCCTAAATACCCTAGGATTGCCTAAAGACCAAAACTTGTCAAAACAGGATTTGGGGCTATATAGGAAATTTGGCCAAAATTTGGTAGGACTGCCAGTTAGCCTAGCATGGGCCTGTGACCCATCTGGAATGATTTTTATGAATTTTTTCCATGATCTCATCACGGTCCAGCCCCAAATAATTTTCTCATATTTTTGGGTCTCATTCAATACCATTTTATTCCTCCTTCACACCTTCAATATGTGTGATGCATTAGTTTCCTGAATATGTTGGTCACCTCAATCAGCATTTGATATTAAGCAAGTTATGAGCGTTATCTAGAAACACATCATTACCCCCAATTGACTGGAAAGTCAACGGTTTGACTATGAACTTTTCCATAGACAATATCCATGCAATTCATCATTTTACTATTCTATACATCACTCAGTTCAAAGCATGAACTATGTGTCAGCTTCTACTAGACTGACTACATCATACCTAGCCCAAGTAATATTAGATCTTGTCATTGACACTCATTACTCTATTAGACATGTCATTGAAGACCATCTTTATGACATCTTCACTCCGGATAGAGATTCCTAAGTAATGATCCCGACAAGAAGTCATGGGTATACACTCCCTCTATTAGGAGTGGTGAATCCTCTGTTGGCTACTTAATTACGTTCAAATACCTCAAGTTGTACCCAATCATCACCCTATAAGCGACCTCTGTAAGGCAATAAGGAATAGAGTTAAAGCACAAATTTAGTATCCAAGATATCCTTGAGTATCTCAAGTTTAAGGATATTTGCACAATTGTTATGATGAGACTATCATTGACATTTGAATAGACAATCCACATGATCGTCTCATACACTACAAGAAACTGCCGATATAGCAACGGACATAATCCCTCTCTATCAGTGATGGATTGGGAAGGGATTGGGGATGGATGAAGTGTATAAAATTAACATTTTGGTTAGCGAACGAATAGCATAGATTTAGCGATGAAATATAACGACCGGTAGATTCTGTCGCTATATGTGGTGCTATTATTTTGCGCAAAATTTAGCGACGGACATGCAACAGAATAGCGAGAAACTTTAGCGACAGATATATATCTGTTGCTATATGGGGCTCCATTTTAAAATTTATTTAGCGATGCAATATATTACGTCGCTATGGTAGGTGGGATTTTTAAAAGTATTTAGCGACGGGTTTAGAGATAGAATAAATTTCGTCGCTATAATAGGCTCAATAATAAAAGAAGTATTTAGCGACGAATGCTCACTATAATTAAAAAAATGTATTTAGTGATGGATCGATAAGCCTTTTAACTTACATGATGTCTTCCCTTACTCCCCTTCCCCCTTTTTCCCTAATCTACTCACCCACCCCCACCTGTCCCTAACTCTCTCTCTCTCTCTCTCACCATTTATTTTTTCTTTCTTTCCCACCCTACCTCATCCCTTCGCCCTCCCTACCCCTGCCTCCATCACTCCCTGCCTTTGCCTCCATCGTTATTGCCTCCTTTGCCATTCCCAACTCCCTTTCATTTTGATATTGTTTACATAGTGATATTTTGGCTAATTTGCCTCTCCAGTTAGCTATTGTAGGGCATCCTAATGTTGGAAAATCAACCTTACTTAATACTTTGTTACAAGAAGAACGTGTGCTGGTGGGCTTAAAGGTTTGTCTGCCTAGAGATTCTATTAGAGCTTAGTTCGAATTTCAAGGGAGATCGCACGATATATTTGATAAGTGTCAAAATTTGTGCATGTGGTATTCGTGAATGATGCATTTGTGAGGGTTTACATATCTTGCTTTAGTTTTTAATTTGTAGAATTTTATTTTTAAATAGAAAGATAAAAGCTAGAGAAATAAGAAAACAAAAGGAAAAAAAAAACATATGGGGGGTTTGGTTGGGGTGAGGGGATGGGATGGGATTGTTGGGATCTTTCACATGACAACGAAGTGGGCTTAGTGCAAAAATAAATGAGTTAGAGAAATAAGGAGATGATATGCTTACTATGGTTCAAGGAAATTTAGTCATTATTGGGATCGATTACCTTCCCACCTTTTAAAATTACCAGTTCCAAATGTTTACAAAAGGTCTGGATTGGTGAACATATATCTTTAGCAAGGTTTGTCACAACCTAAACTCTACAATTAATAAAAAACTCATTTGTTAGATGCCTTTTTGCATCCCATAACTTTAAATGTTGATTTGTTCTTACATTTTGAAAGAAAGGGTGAAGGTAACATGGCAGCTATTTGTTAAGGAAGCTATTGTTCACTATTTTTTATTTGAATACCTCAAAGATGGTCTCGTTTTTGCTCTAGTGAACTCCATATTCATTTAAACAGTAAAATTCATTATTGTTTCAATTTCAGTTTCTTCTTCAGCGATATTCTAGAAGGTCCATGAACTTTGTACAATATTACTTTCAGATTTTAGATTTGGATAGCATTGATAGAAGTACCTATGGATTTACCAAGGATGGAATACCAGAAGCTAAGGTTGTGGTGCAGATTGACATAATAGGAGGCTTTGCTAAACAGAAAGTGACCTCAGAAAGGAGTTATTTTCAGTGAGTTTTATATCAGTTAAATAGTTTCTTTAACTTGCAACAAGAGGATAGTTTCTATTTGAATAAATAGAAACAGGCTATACTCTAAATCTTAATCTTGATATAGTTTTAGACCTTTTGATCCATTGTTATTTCTCTTTTCTCCCATTCTGTTTTCCTTTATATTGTCATTTTGTTAGTGCTCTTTTGTAGCAAATACTTTCAAATAAGTACTTGGTTTTTGTACTATGAGCAAGAATCTGAGATGTAATGACTGTTAACATTTTGAAAATATGTATGATCTCTTTAAGTTCATTAAGAATGCGGACAATTCCAAATTTGAGGTATATATACCTGGAGGACATAACGTGTTTCATGCAAGAAGATGAGGCTTTGAAGGCCATGAGTCTTTTTGAAGGAGCATCTAAAAGCAAGAAAATTAGCAAGTCTTGTTTGAAAAATTGGGTGGTAAGAACAACTGATTTTACATCTCCTCATTTTTCACACTTATTTTCTCTCTTTTTGTTGCTAGTCATATTGTATGCCAGTATACATTTTAATTATTTTGTATATCTATGAAAGCTTCAATCTTTTTACCTAATCCTAAGTTCAATGGACTCGATTGACTAGAAATATGAATTTTGATATGGTATGCAACTACCAGTGATTTTTTTATTGAAAAGTGGATAAAATTGTAACACCTTATACCTATGGCTTTCACTTATACTTATATCATATTATCATGTATTGCATAGAATAAGACATAGTCCTGTTTATAATGAGGGATAAATTTTTTTTTTTGAATCATATAACATTTCACTTTGTAGCATTTAGCAATTCAAAAAAGCATAACAGCTTGACTATATACATAATATATATATCACATCACTACGTATTCACTATATTATACATGTACTGATATACAGTCCAAAACAAAAAAGTCATGTCCCTATACATATGTGAAATGCAAGGAGAGAGCTTGGTGAGGCTCGGCCGGTGACCTGTGATCCATGTCTTCTATATGGTATGCACCTCCAAAATGAGCTAATTACTCTTTTTTGCCTGAAAGATGATGCAATTTGATGAGTTGCAACTCGATGAGAATAATTATCAAAAGCTTTCTAAAGTACCAAGCCAATCACAGTTATAAATAATAATCGTCATTCGTATACATTTTACATGTCATTCTATTTATCAATATCACATGAATATAAATAATATTAATTCATGTAAACATTTCATTTGCTTATGCTTATGTCATTTTCTTATTGTTGTGACCAGGCTAAAGAGATACTGTCCTGGGTTTCCATGTGAATATTTGCATTTGCTAGCTAGCTTAATCATTTTTAACATTTGCACATTTTCAAGTGATATGCCTTTTCTTTTGCTTGTGAACATTTGTTTGGGCCATAAGCCTCTTATTTTGCTTTTCAATGCTATTTAGCTAGTCACAACACTTTTTAAGTCCATATGCATATGCATTTGCAATAATCATTATACATTTCAGTCAAGTTTTGCCTTATACAAAGAAAACCTATACATGTAATCCAAACATATGATGGGTTTTGATCATGTATCACATACATATAACGCAGCGGAAAATAAAAATTTTCAAAACCCGAATCAAAGGATTATACGTGTGCCAATTAAAATTAATTTAACTAAAGAAAATTTAGAATTTATACCTTTATAATTTCTTGATTTTTCTTCAACTTCTCACCTTGTTGGGTTGTAGCAAACCACAACAATCCAATCTTGGATTGTCTCTAACAATATCCATGCGAAGATGAGAGGATGAAACCACTAGGGAGATGACTTGAACATACCTCAAAGTGCTAGCAATGGTGTATTTTCATATGAGAAGAAAATTAAACTCTTTAATTTTCTTGTTGTCTCCAAAAAATTTTCTTCTCCAAAAAATTTTTCCTTATCTATTTTCTGTCTTTTGGGGTCTTTTAGATCCAAAAGAAAATCAGAAAAGTAGATCAAAATTAAGAAGAGAAGAAAATAAAAAGTCATCATGTAAAAATTGGCCAATTGGCCAATTTAAGGTGATTAGC
>CATIWF010061621.1:0-19437 GCA_949630135.1 Balakata baccata
AAATTTTTGGGAGAAGAAAATTTTTTGGAGACAACAAGAAAATTAAAGAGTTTAATTTTCTTCTCATATGAACATACACCATTGCTAGCACTTTGAGGTATGTTCAAGCCATCTCCCTAGTGGTTTTATCCTCTCATCTTCACATGGATATTGTTAGAGACAATCCAATATTGGATTGTTGTAGTTTGCTACAACCCAACAAGGTGATAAGTTGAAGAAAAATCAAGAAATTATAAAGGTATAAATTCTGAATTTTCTTTGGTTAAATTAGTTTTAATTGGCAAATGTATAATCCTTTGATTCGGGTTTTGAAAAATTTTATTTTCCGCTGCGTTATATGTATGTGATACATGATCAAAACCCTTCATTAAGGTGTATTAATTTTGAATTAATTTATGGAAATATATAATTTTATTAATTTTATTAAATATTAAAACCCATATTGAAATGACATTCAAAATTAAATTAACCGAAACAACATAAGTAGGCAATTTCAATTCAAGAGTTGAAACCAATTTTCATATTTGGAATCCAAAATTATCACTACCTTATTTTATTTTATTTTATGCATTAGAGAATGCATGCTAGGGGTGAATAGAATGACATGATGGATGATTATGGACTTAGGCCCAATGTGATTGAGCATGCATGATTTATTTTATTTTATGGTAAATAGGACCTACGTGTCCCTGCCTCTCTTTTTTTCTTTCTCATATATTTCTTTTTTCATCTCACTCCCCTCAAATATAAACTGAGGTTTTCTATTTTAAAATATGCAATTAAATTACATAGGATTAGGATAGAATGGAGATGCAAAAGGAGTAAGAAGCAATGGAGACAGTGCCATATGCAAGAAGCCTTAGAAATAGGAATTTGATTTCTATTTTATATGTTTTAATTCATGCATCTGCCTAGGTTAGACCTAGTCAATCCTTCCATGGCTCGAGGGATTGACATTAGATTGTCCATAATCATGCCATATAGTTATAGTAACTATTAAATGGATGTCTATGTATGAACATATGTTTAATATGCCATAAACATGATGAGACTTTATTAACAAAATCACTTAATAAATAATAATTAAGACCAACGCCTTCCATTAATATGGGGAGAACTAGAGTTCTTCTAGATCCTTGGTTGTTGAGCTGACTCAAGCTCGCTCTACAAGAATATGTTCAAACCATTGAAATATGATTTCATAATTAATGGGTTGATCTTAACCGATTTCATTGATTTGTTGAGCTAACTCAAGGTCAATGTAAATTGGAGGCGGTGTAGGATAAATGTACATGAGACGTACATTTATCAAGAGTTTATAGCCCAATGCTTTGTGCATACATCAATTAGTTGGTAGCACAATTCGGTAGTTGCATTTAAAGATGCAACTGGTATGGATCAGATACCTACCGATTTGATTTAAGAAGACTTGTTGAGCTGATTCAAGGTCTTTCTTAAATTGGAATTGGATACCGACCCACTAGGAGAACTTCTAAAAAAGTTCTCTCGAGTTCATAGTAAGGGCTATGGGTTCGCAATAAAATAGTGGGAGCCATAATGCTTTTTATTAAAGACCTAATATCATGCATTCATTTACATTTTCTAACATGATCTATTTTACATCTAGGTTGCTAGAATCATGTCATCCAATGTGAATATGCATTCAATACTCAAGTCAAATAAGTTGACTAGGCCGAACTTCCTGGATTGGCTTCGGAATTTGAGAATAGTTCTCAAAGCAAAAAAGATAGCCTATGTCCAAGATGAGCTACTTCTCGATTCCCTTTCTATTGATGATTCTGAAGGAGTTCTAAATGCATAAAAGAAACATTTGGATGATAGTGAATTGGCAGGCTGTATTATGCTTGCCTCTATGTCACTAGAGCTTTAAAAGCAGCATGGGACTATAGATGCTAATACCATAGCCTTCCATCTTAGAAAGCTCTTTGATGAGAAAGGGAAATCTGAAAGGTTTAAGAACTCTAAGGCATTTTTCTGCTCTAAGATGATAGAGGAGACATCTTGAGTGCAGCAAGCACTGAAGATGAATGGTTACAATGAGAGATTGGGCTAGCAGGGTTTTACCATTGATCATGAATTAAGTATGGACTTAATTCCTACTAGTTTGACCAATAGTTATGCACAATTTGTGCTTAACTATAGGATAAATAAGATTAAATCCATTATACTCGAGTTGATCAATCTACTCTAGAATGTTAAGCCTTCCATCAAGAAGGATAGCAAAGATGTGTTATTGGTGGACTCTTCTAGTTCTAAGAGTAGGAACAAAAAGAAGTCCACAAGGCCTAAGGGAGGCATGGTCAAGAAGAAGGCAATTGAGACTGCTTCAAAAGGGATTTGCTTCTATTGTGGCAAAGATGGCCATTGGAAGAGGAATTGCAAGACCTATTAGGAGTCCTTAAAGAAGAATGCATCATATGCCCCATCTACTTTAGGTATTTTCACTATTGAAGTGAATACTGTTTGTAACATCTTTGACTGTCCATACATGCATTTCATTTGAACATGTTCATTTTATAAATGTCATTCACATGAAACACATGTATACATATGGATTTTGGTGAGAACATGTTCACGAGGTAGACTTGCTACGGGTCGATTTATCGCAACAGAAGTATGTCGTATATGTCAAGTCATAAATAAAATAAGGGTGATATGGAATTAGGAATTAAATGGCATAAAATGATTAAATCAAAATAAATAGAATTTGGTATAGTTAAATTAATTAGATTGAACAATTTAACTAGATAGTATTTTGGCATTGACTAGGCACATGTAAATATATAGAGATAATAATAATAATAATAATAATAATAATAATAAAATAATTAATAAATTAATAAAAAAAGTTAAAAAAAATAACGAAAAAAAAAATCAAATGGGATAGAATATAAAGGCGGTTGAGGGTCAGTTTTCATTCTTCTTTCTATCAAGAATCCTTCCCATCATTCTTTCCTTCTTCTTTAAATTTTCCATCAGAAAGACCAAGCAAAGGACCACCTGCAAGTGAGTTTATCTCCCTGATTTTCTAGCTTCAAATTATGGTTGATATATTATGATTTAGAGCAAATAAACAACTAAGTGATCTTACTTTGTGTTCTCAGATTCTGCTTCAGTCTAGCAACTTAGGGTCTTATTTTCTCTATGTTAGAGACAAAATCTGGAGAGACTCTTAACATTGTATATTTATATCTTAGGTTTATGGCTATATAAATACTTTTTCAGGATTTGGTGTATATAAAAAGATATTGGCATATGACTGTGACTAGTTCGATAGTGGAATCTAGCTGAATCATCTACAATTTTGATTATTTTTCTATATGATAGAGTCGGTAATTGAGGAAACTCAACCTTAAAATTGTAGATATATGTGTTATCTAGTCGTATTCTAAATTTCAGGACCAAATTATGGGTGGATGTTGAGTTATGGTCAAGAGAGTCATGTCTATTCTATGTTCGAGTTACCTGCTTAGAGTCCTGTGTAGGTCCAGTAAGTTTTTTGCCCATTTTGAGCTCCTTATAGATATAATATGTAAATGGTCAAAACATGAAAGTTATAGAAATATGTATTAGCTAAAGTTTGGCATATATAACACCTCAATATGTTATGTATTGTATGAGATATGACCTTCAGAATTCATACTGGTATGGATGCCAATCCTATTTTTGACTAGTCACAAGTTCCCCATCATATGAGGATGTTAGAGGCATAATGGATGAAAGTTGTCAATATGAAAAATGTTCAAATTTACCATATCTATGTTCATACAAAGTTTCATAAAAATATGACTTACACGTTGTAAGATATGAAATGCAAAGTTGGTATCCCAAAATAGCCTAAGGGCAGAAACAGGGCAGAAAACAGAACATGTATATAAATTGCATAAAAAATTACACAATGGTCCAATTGTTGTGAAATTTAGATATGTTATAATCCTAATGTTAGATTTAATTAGGAACAAGAATCATACAAATTGAACTAGTATAGAAAAAGTTATAAGATACTGAACATATGAAAGTCACATTGCCATGATAACAAACCCTAATTAGTGGTCCATATTATTCATATTTTAATTTGTTTAAGTTTCATTAAGTTTATTTAGCTACCAATTGACCAAGTATACATTCAATTAGGTTCACAGTGTATTAGATAGCCCCAAGGAAGTGAAAGGCAACAAGTTAGAGGTTCAATATCAACAAAAATATTGAGTTTAATTATCAAACGATTTCTCTAGTACGTGTTTGTTGTGTGCTACGTGCAATATGACTTAACTTGCTATTATATGCATTACATGATTTCTATGGTATGACTATAATATGAAAAAGGTAATGGATGACTTAAATGAATGGTTACATGGTTGTGTTTTTTTACATGAAAATGATTGACGATTCAATATGCAAATGTGATACAAAAGCAATGATTGTTGCAAATGCATATGCATATGGACTTAAAAGGCATTGTGACTAGCTGAATGACATTGTAAAGCAAAAGAAGAGGCCTATGGCCTAAACAAATGTTCAAAAGCAAAAGAGAAGGCTTATGGCCTAACAAATATGCAAATGTTACAATTGATCAAGCTAGCTAGCAAATGGCAAATGTTCACATGGAAACCCGGGACAATGTTTGTTTAGCCTGGTCACAACAATAAGAAAATAACAAAGCATAAGCAAATGAAATGTTTACATGATTTAATATTTTTTATATTCATACGATATTGATAAATAGAATGACATGTAAAAATGCATAAGAATGGAAATTATTACTTGTAATTGTGATTAGCTTAGTACTTTAGAAAGCTTTTGATGGTTTTTCTCATTGAGTCGCAACTCACCAAAATGCATAATTTTTCAAGCAAAAAAGAGTAGTAAGCTTAATTTAGAGGTGCATACTACAAAGAAGATATGGACCACAGGTCACCGGCCGATCCTCACCAATATCTTTCCTTGCTTTTCACATATGTATAGAGACATGTCTTTTATGTTTTGGACTATATGTCTGCATATGTATAATATAGTGAATATGCAATGATGTGATATATATATATATATTATGTATATAGTCAAGCTGCTATACTTTGTTAAATTGTTAAATACTACAAAGTGATACTGTTATATGATTAAAACAACAGTTATCCCTCACTATAAATAGGATAGTCTTATTCTCATGCAATATATGATAACATGATACAAGTATAAGTGATATCCATAGGTATAAAGTGTTACAAGATGTGCCCAAAAGGCAATCGCCTTAGCCATTTAGTGTACGCATTCATAAAGGCATTCTTTCATTATATTAGTATTCATTTGCATATGAATTGATATAGATCTTGAACTGATTAATGAAAGTCCATGATATGAAAGTTAGCATAAAGGAAATCATGATAATGAGATTCCTTTCATGTGTAATTATGTTTGTATCTAAATTATCCCTAGTCATAAGATCAACAAGACGAGACATTATCGATCTGAATAGACTAGCACATTTTACACTCCTTTATTAGATCAAACAATAGATCTCATAAGTTGTGAGCATGATATGTTCAAAGTTAACATATGGATGCTTGCTAAGAGTAGTCAAGTACATTGGATGACCTGCTATGAGAAAATCATATGGATTATCTATTCAAATGTCAATGATAGTCTCATCATAGCAATGGTGCATATATCCTTAGACTTGAGGTACTCAAGGATATCTTGGATATTGATTCTGTGCTTTGACTCCATTCCCTGTTGCCTCATACAGGTCGCTCATAGGGTGGTAATTTGGTACAACTTGAGGTATTCAAAGGTAACTAGGAAGCCCATAGAGGATTCATTGCTCCTGATAGAGGGAGAGTATACCCACAGCCTCTTGTTGGGTTCATTAACACATCATGATCCCTAGTTGACCGAAAAGTCTATGGTTTGACTATGAACCTTTCCATAGAATTAATATGTGCAATTCGTCCTTTCACCCCCCTATACCCCACTCGGTTCAAAGCATGAACTATGTGTCAGCTCCCACTAGACTGACTACGTCATATCCAGCCCAAGTGATGTTAGATCTTATCCTTAGGACTCATTACTCTATTAGACATGTTACTAAAGACCATCTTTAGGACGTTTCCATTCTAGCCAAAGATTCCCGAGTAATGATCCTAACAATAGGTCATGGGCATACTCTCCCTCTATCAGGAGTGGTGAATCCTCTATTGGCTACCCAATTACCTTCGAATATCTCAAGCCGTACCCAATCACTACCCTATGAGGGACCTTTATAAGGCAACAAGGAATGGAGTCGAAGCATAGAATCAATATCCAAGATATCCTTGAGTACCTCAAGTCTAAGGATACTTGCCCCATTGCTACTATCATTGAAATTTGAATAGATAATTCATATAATCGTCTCGCAGCAGGTCATCCAATGTACTTAACTACTCTTAGCAAACATCCACATGTTAACTTTGAACATCTCATGTTCACAACTTATGAGATCTACTGCTTGATCCAATCAAGGAGTATAACATCTGCTAGTCTATCCGGATTAACAATGTCCCATCTTATTAATCATATAACTAGAGATAATTTAGATATTAACATAATTACACATGATAGAAATCTCATTATTATGATTCCATAGTGATTTCCTTCATTCTATGTTTCATATTATAGACTTGCATTAATCAGTTTAAGATTTATATCAATTCATATGCAAATAAATACTAATATAATGAAAAAATATTTTTATGAATGTGTACACTAACGATTGCCTTTTTGGCACATCTAACAAGAACCTCCTAAATCGAGGCTCTAGTACCAAAAATGTATCAGCCTCCCATGCAGGAGCCTATCTATACTATGCAGGTGAATGCTACTTAACTATGTCCGGTTAAACCTATGATTTTATGTCCAAATTAAATTTTTTCTAATCTTACTTCACTTAAGTTTGGAGAGAAAATAAAATAACCTTCTCATAATTTCCTAAAAACGCGTTTCTAAAATTCTCAATCCTTTCTAATTTTTAGTCATAAACATTTCCATATCCAATATCTCTTATAATAGATAATAGTCATGGCTTAAAAGCAAAAAGGACCTCAAAATAGTTATATCAATGGTGACGAGTTTGGTAATTAAGAGGTAGGCGGCTTATGTTATGAGAAGGTGTTGCTACTAGCATAACTATTACATACTACCCATTATTGACACAATATTTAGAGGGCCATTTTGCTAATAGGATGTAATCATGTCACTTATATTTTGACAGCCCCAACCTCATAATTTAAGCCATGACAAAATTAACCTTTTTAAAATAACATATATCATTTGTAAAAATTCTTATTAAAAATAAAATACATTTACTTAAAATTAGTATCTTCAAAATAAATATATTATATTAAAAATATATTAAATTAATTTATTATATTTATAAATTATAGATATACACTTGTAGAAATTTGTATTTATAATTAATTATATTCTATTATTTTAATTATTAAAATACATAATTATATCAAACAATCATTATATTTTTATTTCTTTGTTTATTTATACATAATAAAAAAGTATGTTTTCTAAAATAAATTATACCTGTATTAATATTTTTATATTTCAATAATAATCGCTCAATTAGTTTTACCAAATATTTGTAACAATTAGCTTATAAATATCAGCTATTAGTTAGCAACTGGAAGTTGCATCCGAAAGCTGAACTAAAAGCCCCTTAAGAATAATAGTGAATAAATGAATATCAACTGCTACGTTAAATGCAACTTCAACCTGGTTTAAAATCTTCATCTTATACCATACAACCAATTTGGAATGAATGAATTGCAAAAAATTTTATGGAATTCATTTGCAATTCTAGGAATTAGATGTTTTGTAATAAATGAATTATTCATTACAAATTTTCGATTTGAATTCATAGAATTAGTTTATAACTAAAACCAAATTCTAGTAAAATATGTGAAATTCATAAATGAGTTCCATAAAATGAGAAATAAATTTTATTGACAAAAATTCCTTTATTTACTTAAAATTAACTTTTGTTTCATTCATTCTTTTCTCATTTCACAAACACAATCTTATCTATCTCTTTTCCCTTTTTCTATTTTCATTTTTTTCTCTCTTCATTCTTGAACTCTATAAGCTTTGTTATGTAAACTTTATCGAATAATATAATATTATAAATATTAATATTAATAATTATAATTATTTTTGAGATTTTTTAAATATTGTAAGTATATATGTGTTTGCTCAAAATTAGTTTATTTCTATATAGATTTAATCTAAATGTATGTTTGTGTATATTTATTTTTATATAAATTTACATGTTTTAAGTCATTACAAGGATAATTTTAAAAAATATGAAAATAAATATCAAATTTTGTTTCTGTTCCAAATACAAATTAAATGGAATTCCAATCAAGAAAATTTATTTATAATTTATTTCCAAATAAATTTCAAAGTTTTAATTCGGATAAAATGTTTTTTATACCAAAATTTTTGTTTGTCAAAACTTTATTTTGTATTAAATTGGTTTTAAAATTTTTGAGTTTATTTTAAATTATGGTACCAACTATTGTTTCGGTTGATTATTGTCGATATAGAAGTTAGATTTACTAATTTGAATATCTGATTTACTGACGTGATCTCTAAATTTATTAATATAAATATCTAAAAAATTTTAGATACTATTATTTGAAACTTAAAATTTTAATACTAATTTGATATGAATAAAAAAAAAAACCATTTTGCCCGTTCCAATTAATTTGTTCTAAATGGGGTTAATAAAAAAAATTAATAAAAAACTACTCGTCTTGTCCAAGCGTGGCAGGCAATATAAATGCCACCGCGATTCTTCTCAAACTGACACCACCCCCCTGACTCAACCCTAGATCCACTGCCCGGAGCTTATTCATCGATCGGCGAAAACAAAACACGTTCACCGCCTGACGGCCCCCACAAGGGCCATTCTCACCCCAAACTCTGTTGGCAGCCTCACATGAGAAGATCGACGGAGCAATACGTGAGACATTGGTAAACCAATGAGTGATATAAACTCTGGAGTTAGTACTTCGGTAACTGAAGCAAAGAGTGGCGGCGATGCTGGTAGAATTTCGGAGGTTAAGGCGTGGCTCACTTCCCAATTTGAGGCGTCGGGGAAAGAAGTTCCTGAATCCGAGTACACTCCTCGCAGCATTGCCCATCTGTATAATTTGGCTACCGTTTCTCAAGCTAAGACCCAAGCTGCCAACATTCTTGGTAATGATTTCCGCCAGAAGGCCACGGAATATCGTGCTCAAGGTAACTTTCTTTGGTATTTTCCATTGATTTGATGTATGTCTCATATGATCCCTCTGTTATAGACTATGTTCTTTTAGTTTCGTTCTGTCTTTTGAGTTAATGAATTGTTAATTTTCGACTGTGATATATATGGGTATCCGTATTGCATATTTTCTTGTTTTCTATATGTTTATGGGTATATTGGATGTTTGAATTTCCTTTTCTCTTCCTAGTTTTTACATTTTAAGCTTCTTGGGTATGTGTCTGCATTTTATTTTACTGAAATTTGTTACCAAATAGGATTTTCCACTTAAAATTCTTGATTTGGTCTTATGAAATTATTATCCGGTCAATTTCATGGGTGTAGCTGCAAGGATTAGAGAGATATTGGAGAATGTAGGACTTGCACAAGAGAGTTTGCCGTCAAATGTAGTATCGTCAGCTCAAGTTCTTGCAAATGTGGCGAACTTGTTGAACATTAGAGATACTGAGCTGAGCAGGTAGCTTGTCTTTGTAGCGCTTAATCTCTATTTTCATTTTTCTTTCTTGACACCTGTAGTTTAAACTGGAGGACTGCATACAGTTTTCTTGTTGCAATGGGAGATATTTCCTTACGGAAGACTGGAGTAGAGGAAAAGAGGGTTAAAGTACAGAAGGAGTCTAAAATTCTTCTTGACTATACTCGGAAGGCAATAGCAAGACTAACCTATTTGAAAAGGTAAAGTTCCTATTCGGCCTATTTCCTATTCTTCTTATTCTACTTAGTATTTTAACTGTTATTTTCTGAATTTGCTTTGATAGAACACTTGCACAACTTGAGGATGATGTAGCTCCTTGTGAAGCTCAAATTGAAAACTGGAAGACAAATTTGGCTGTAATGGCATCAAAGGAGCGACAATATCTGCAACAGTACTCCAACTACAAGGTATCTATTATTTGTTAGGAATGTTAAGTTATGAAACTAAAATAAGAAAAGGTTGGAACTACTGTTTCCTGTTTTTGGTCAGGTGTTAAGTATCTATAAATTTCCCTGCCATTTACAAGAATCAAACTACCATTTTCTTTCCTTGATACTCTTTTTATTTAATTACTGGATGCAGATTGTGTTAAATTGGTCCACTGCTTACTTCTTGTATGCCCCGGGCATCTGTTAGGCATAAGTTATCATGACATCATAACATGTCTGCATTTTAAGATCTAAATGCAGCAAAATGAGGAGAGCCTGAGATAACCATTTTGGAAATTCAATCGCTATCAGTTTGATGGTTTTAATTTCCATGAAGCAAGACTTTCTTTTTTCATTTCTGTTGATTTCCTTTGTTATTCAATTGAGGAATGCCAATTCATCAATAAGGAGGCTTATTCATAAGAAACTATCAAGCTCTTGGGAGCTAGAACCTTGAACAAAACGTATTTTCCAGTGGCTGTCAGGAAATTGGGGAGGGACTGAAGCTTTTAAAAGAATTCAAACTATATATTTATCTGAGGGGAGCAAAAGAATTTGAAAATATAAATGAAGAGGGAGTATGCCTACAGTTGAAAATTTGGAGTACATCTAGTGATATTGCACATGAGTTGTGCTGCAATTCGATTTCTTTCCAATTGTTTCCATCTCTCATTCTTAAAGGAGTGGTATTGCTTCTAATTACTATTTTCTGACGATTTTTTTTTCTTTGAACTGGCTAAAACAATTTGAGGGATGTTGATGGTTTAGACACGGCACTTGTATTTTCTTGTGTGGCTCTATATATCTTGTAAATTATGAGGTAAATTGATTGATAAATCTGGTCTCTGCTCATGCATTCATGCATATTCGCTGCTTGATTCCCTATGCCTGTTTGCTTGTATATACAATTATAAATAGGTAGTGCTTCACTTGTCATTTGCTGCTTGATTCCCTATTCGGTGATTTTAATCTATTTATTTTTTTAATATCCCTTAAAGGAGTGGTCTAGCTTCCTTGCAATATGCAATTCAGAAGTTAAGACTAAAAGAGGTATTCAGGTTCATCTAGACCCCTTGTTAGGTTTACTTGCAATTCTGTATAATTTAGCATGTCAATCTACTACGGCAACAAGACAAACACTTGATATTATTATAGGCATAAACTGTGAAAAGATTCTTGTTTGGGCACTTAATCCCCTGGTAGCTTTTGGAAGGGAATTAAAAATTTTGGATATCAGTACGTCTTATTTCTGAGAAAGAGTTCCAGGAAAAAGTTCATGTGATTCCTCATTAAATGAGATGGTGCGTTCCTTATAATTGCTAAATGGTCACAGTAGTTAGAAGAAAACTCATTGATGTATTAGCAAGTCTTGACTAAGTGAGAGTTTAAATGTATTAGCCACTTTTTTTTCTGTTGGGATATCAATAATGAGGATTGTTTACAATGAATTGTTCTTTGAGAAGGCACTTCTTAATCGTGTGGGCTACACACCTGAGATTAGCCATGGAGTATTGGTTGAAATGGCTGAGCACAGAAAAGAGCTGGAGAAGAAAACGAAACCAATCTTGGATACCCTGAGGAGTTACCAGGACTTGCCACCGGTAATTCTGCACTTTAGCTAGTTCGGAATTTGTATTATTAATGCATCATATTTTTTTTTTCCAATGTCAGGAAATGATTTTACTTTTCCTTTTGTTGTGGTTACTACAGGATAAAACATTAGCTGCTTTAGCTATAGAGGACAAGAAAAGGCAGTATGCCGCTGCCGAGAAGTATCTTGAAGATGTATTGCATTCGGCCCTTGCCACTTCAGACTAATGCCTTGAGTGTAAGAGGTTGTACGGGCGCTTATTTTATGAGACTGGTTTGCTAAGTTTGGCATTTTAACTAGGTGCACAAGTGTTTGATTAATGACAATGTAGTGATAAGAATAGAATGCAAAGGAAGCTAGTGGTAGTAAATGTGTTTGGCAAACTTAAAATACATGTTGGAAATGTTTTCATTCTTCTCTAGTTGCACCAAGCTGAAGAGTTCAAATGATTTGTTGTTGAGGATTAAGTGATGTTGACCGCATATTAGGATCACATGTGAACAAGCTTTTAGAGATTCTTGTGATAAGGATTTGGATGAGATATGTGACAAACAAAGACGAGCAGATCTTAAAATTTGAAAATATTTTTGCTTAGCCTAAGCTGCTAAAGGCATCAAGAGGGGTCCAATATATGGTGGTGGAGGCACTGCCACTAGTAGGCCTTGGTTAAGAAAACAAGAACACTATCTGTTACATGTAGTTGTTGGTGAATGAAAAATTGAGATATAAAAGGTGAATTGCTAAATTGAATGACTGAAATTCATTTAGCTTCAAAGTTATATTTCTTTTTTTTTTTAAAAAAAAAAAAACATCGCATTGTCTTTCTTCAAAGGTTTTTTTTTATTTATTTATTTTTATTTATTTTTAAAAGAAGAAAAGAATTTTATTAGTTTTACTTGCATGTTATTAAATAAATTCTGTCATGATATAGTAATTTCGTAGTGGAGACATCGAAGTTTTTTAAATAAATTCGAGTTTATAAATAAGGTCTTCATTTAGACATCACAAAATGCAGCTTTATTTGTGTTTTATGGTTTTCCAGGAAGTACATAATGCATGTAAATGCCCAGTGCCCAGTGTACCAAAATTTAGTAAGATAGTACAAAATGTGCACGGATAAATCAGAAAGCTACATTAAGTTTTTAATATTCACCACCTACTAAAAAACTCAAAAATTAAGTAATTGTTTTTTTATTTAACTTATTGCTTAATTAATTATTTTTCTATTTTATTTATCATCAACGAATAAAAAAGCAAGTAAATATTGAACATTCATTTGAATGACTTGGGAGGATTATTTACTTGTATAATAGAGATGCAATAATTTACAAAGCATTTATAGGCCTTGCCTCCGTACGATCCACTTGTGTTATTGATGATGCATGATACCCTTTGCCACATTTACAAATTGCTTTGCTTATGCTACTACGATATATATGCTTAAATCTATAAATTATGAGCGTAATAGTTTTCTTATTAAAAAAAAGAAGAAAATAATATAAAAAAAACCCGTGTAAAATTCTTCCCACAATTTGACCTCTAACTTACTATTAGGAATTTCAAATGCTAAGTTTGAATATGTTTTAGCTATAAATACAAAATAAAATTATTTTTACAATTTGACTTCTAAGAAGATTCGCATTTATGCAATTGCTTTGAAATTACAAAGTGGCCTCCTGTCACGTCCACAAAACGGGCTTAGTAAATAATAACGGTTAATTAAGGCAATCTTAGGGTATTTTTGCACTCAAGATCATGAAAAAATAGAATAAAGAGTGAGATGTGACTGTCATAGGTGTGACAAATACTGTCATGGCTCTGACAGTTGTGTCAGCCTGGGGTATAAATACCCCACTTTTCTCCCCATTTCAACATTAACTCATTTTCAGGTGCCCCCAACAGTTAAGAGAACCCTAATTTCTTCATTTCTCCCTTCCCCAAACATTAAATCACTCCTAAATCATCAAGTTTCTTGAGAGAAATACCATTTAATTTGGAGATCCACACTATAAAGTGTGTATTGTAGAAAGAGAAGAGAGTTGTTAGAGAGGTGCTCTAAAGACAATCATCTTTAGCACTTATTGTACAAACTCATTTTATATAAATAAAGACATTTTCACCTAATTGATATTTATTTGTGTTATGAATGGATTGGATCTTAAATTAATTGATGAAATCCATGATATAAACATAGCATGAAGGAAATCATGATGAGATCATGATATTGAGATTCCTATTATGTGTAATTATGATTATATCTAAATTGTCCCTAGTCATAGGATTAACAAGACTGAACATTATTAATCCAGATAGACTAGCACATATTATACTCCTTGATTGGATAAAGTAGTAGATCTCATATTCTATAGATATGAGTTGTCTAGAGTCAACATGTTGATGCTTGCTAAGGTAGTCAAGTTCATTGGATAACTTGATATGAGACCATCACATGAATCCTCTATTCTATGTCAGTGATAGTCTCATCGTAGCATTGGTGCAAATATCTTTAGACTTGAGGTGCTCAAAGTTATCTTGGATACTAATCATTTACTTTGACTCAATTCCTTGTTGCCTCAGAAGAGGTCACTCATAGGGTAGTGATTGGGTATAGCTTGAGGTATTCGAAGGTAGTTGAGTAGCCAATAAAGGATTCACCACTCCTGATAGAAGGAGGATACACCCATAGCCTCTTGTCGAGATCATTACTTAGGAATCTCTGGCTAGAGTAGCAATATCATGAATATGGTCTTCAATGATATGTCTGTAAAAGTAATAAGTCTCAGGACAAGATCTAACATCACTCGAACTAGATGTGACGTAGTTGGTATAGTAGGAGCTGACATAGAGTCCATGCTCTAAACTGAGTGAGATATAGAATGGTGAAAGGACGAATTGCAAGAATAATTGTCTATAGAAAGGTTCGTAGTTAAACCACTTCTTTCTAGCTAATTGGGGGTCATAATGTGTTGCTAGATGTGCTCATGATCTACTCGAGATTAAATGCTAATCTGAGTGGCCAACATAGCCGGGAACCTAATGGGTCACATGCATTGAAGGTTTGAAGGAGAAGTGAAATGGGCTTTTGGATAAGATCCAAAATAGTGAGAGAAAATCCAAGTCTAGACGATGTTTCGAACGAGATGAAGGTATCGGTCGGGAAAATAAGTATTCCGGTCGGAAATAGCTAATGGATTGAAACATAAACAAGTCTTGAGCGGGAAAAGTGGTTTCCCAATAGGGATTCAATCAACATGGGCAATTTTCTGAGCGGGAAATTAGTTTCCCAATCGGGATATGTTATAGATTAGGAATTTTAATTTGATTAAGATTCTATAATCAAGAGTTTCGAACCCTAATTCCATGTGGGTTATAAATAGTCTTTTTACATATTATTTTAGCTGCTGAAAACACAGAGAATTAAGTGTCTATTCTTCTCTTTTTCTTCTCTCAAGGGATTAATCTTTTGCTAGCACAATCGATTAATCCAACCCATTTTGTAAACGGTTTTCTCTTTTCTCCCTTTGCATGAATACCATCAAAGATGATCCTAAAAGATTACTGTGGTTTGCTACAACACAGTAAGAAGATAATCAAAGAAAGAGTTCTCGTTTTGAAAGGTAATATACTTCTGCTATTAGATAGTTTTTAATTGTTGATAGCTACATAGGTTGATTCTTCTTCTTGGAGTTTATAAAATTTTATTTCCGTTGCATGAATACCATCAAAGATGATCCTAAAAGATTACTGTAGTTTGCTACAACACGGTAAGAAGATAATCAAAGAAAGGGTACTCATTTTGAAAGGTAATATACTTCTGCTATTAGATAGTTTTTAATTGTTGATAGCTACATAGGTTGATTCTTCTTCCTGGAGTTTATAAAATAAAATACCATCAAAGATGATCCTAAAAGATTACTGTGGTTTGCTACAACACGGTAAGAAGATAATCAAAGAAAGGGTACTCATTTTGAAAGGTAATATACTTCTGCTATTAGATAGTTTTTAATTGTTGATAGCTACATAGGTTGATTCTTCTTCTTGGAGTTTATAAAATTTTATTTCCGTTGCATAATGTATATGAGATGCATGTGCAAACTCTAATAAGATTTTGAGCAAGGAAGAGGAGAATCTAAGAGACCCATCACCCAATCCGGCTTCGGGTGTAACCAAGGGGATTTACGTAAGTTTCTTACTTCCTTAAATCTCTTTGCAACATTCTCTAATTAGAGTTTAATTAGAATAAGTGTATAAATAAATTATTTAGAAAGCAGAATAAATAAATAAATAAATAAAGTGGCTCAATGAGAAATTAAAATAAATAAAATTCATTGATATAGTTAATTTAGCTAAAATGAAACTAAGTGGTTAAGTTGTTTAATTGACTTGAGTAGTGATTTAATAATAATAATAATAATAATAATAATAATAATAATAATAATAATAATAATAATAATAATAACAACAAAAATAGATTAAGACAAAATAAAATTTTGTGGATGGGAAAACATTGAGATTAGGATAAGTTGGGAAAATTTGCCCATTAGTCTCCATTTCTTTTTCTTCTTATTCTTCATATTTCTTCCATCTTCTTTCAAAATCCAGCCACAAGCTAGGCCTTTTGGACCAGTGGTAAGTGAATTGATCTCTCTTGAGTTGATTAAAGATGGATTAAATGTTGATTGTTGGTGTTGCTAGTAAACATATTTCTTCTTAGAATTTTGTTTCTATATCAGAGATTGGGGCTTTATTTTCATGCTCTTAGAGGCTAGATTTTAAGAAGTTCCAAACATGAAAGTTATAGATCTATGTTTTATTTATATGCTTTTAAAATAGTTTTGAATGATTTTATGTGTATAAAGAGATATCCTAAAAGAAGTGTTACTGGTTCTAGATGGTGTTCCAACAGATTTCAGCATGGTTTTCATTTATTTTCACCCTATTAGAGGTCTATTATGTGGAATCTTGAATATAAAAGTAGTAGTTTTACATGTCCTCTATTTGTATTCCAAATTTTGTGCCTATATTCTTGGTGTAAGTTGAGTTATTGTGAAGATAATTATGACTGTTTCTTTGATCATAGTTGTTTCTTATGTATCAGTGTTATTTCAGTTATTTGGTCCTTATTTTTAAGCTGCTTGTGGTCCAAATTAACCAAAGTGTAAAATTCCAAAATTTTAGCTCTATATATTAGCTAAACTTATGTGAAAACCTTACCTTATTATGTTGAGTATTTTATGAGTTGTGATCATAACAATGAGAACTAGTCGGGTTGTTATCCTGTGTTGGACCAGTTATATATTCTCTAGTGTTTGAGGACTTTAGAAGCAATATTTGATAAAATTGTACCATGAAAAATGTTCCAAATTGACCTCTCTAAATGCCTACAAATTTTCACAATAATCTAACCTACAAGTTATAAGAAACGGAATTTTAAAGGAGTTTCAAAACTGTCTAATGACAGATTATAAGAAACATAATTTTAAAGGAGTTTCAAAACTGTCTAAGGACAGAAGACAAGACAATATTTGAAATTGGACTAAAAATTGTGTAATGGTTGAAAAATTATGAAATTTTAATATATTATGGTATTATATGTTAGCTTTAATTAGAATTAAGAATTATATAAATTGGATAAGTATAGAAAAAGTTATAGGTTGAACAGTTATAGGAGGTCACATTGCCACTTATGAAAAACTATAAATAATTATTTAAAATAAATTGAGAATAAGTATTCTATCAATGTATTAATCAAATGTACTTTCAAATATAGGTTTATAACCTATTGGAGACCCACAAGAGCCTTAAGCCCCATAATATGGAGTTGGTAAAACTGTATAAGGTTTGTACATAACCATATTTGCGTTTAATTGAATGTTTGATGTGTATGATTACACGAGTTAAATAATGAACCTGTGGCTTTTAATTGATGAACCAGTATGTTTTGGTTGATGAACCTATAAGTTAAAGATGATGAACTTGCAATGTGTGGCATGAAATATGAGTGAATGTATATGTTATAAGTCGGTTCCACTTGGATGAACCATAGGGTGCTTATGATGTGATTTTCTTATGAGCTTCAATTTATATATATTGAATTATGCTATGATATGAGATTTGTGACCTTAAATTATGAAATTTCATAAGATTGTTGATGTGAATTATGTGATGTAGTTGATTATTGTACTAGGGTGAATTGTGAAGAGGATAAGACCCAATTACTCCCATGAGGACTAGAGCTAGGATAGATGGCATGCCATTGAGGGAGTTTGGTACCACTTAGTCCCAAAGTTGGAGATTTTGGGGATGAAACCCATATGTTGAAGGGTATGTCCGAAGTGACACCCTCAAAGATATTGAGATGATTTGTTTTTCAAGCAGAGTACCTGAATGGCTCGGAGTAACCTTAGTGCCCGTATACAATTTAGTTTGGTTTAGAGTATAAGGGCAAAACAATCATGATATTCTAACTTGATAAGTGTGAGGTAAGGCATGATGAAATAATTTACATAAGTTGAAAGATGTTAATTTATATAAGAAATACTGTATGGTATTGTGCTATGTTGACACATGTTTGTTGGATATGATGATGCATATGCTCATGCATACATATTCATTTATAAATTTATATATTATTCATGCATACATGAAGATTAAACCTATATATTGTTATGCACTACCAAGCATTTTATGCTTAGCATATGAATGTTGATTTCTCATGCAGATTGAAGGTAGTGGATCGTTTGCTGACCAATAGAGAAGCCCAAGGAGAAAAGTACAGGACAAACTTGTTGGGGTTGGTGATACAACTATTTCTTTTGTTTATTTTTCTTTGGGCAATGATGTAAATTTATATAAGTTTCTTGACATGTAAAAGTTTAAATTTTAGAGAAAATTTTGTATAACTTTTGCCAAGTTGAGGCTTTATTTTGTGATCTGTAAAAGAAAAAAATTTGTTATTATACATTTTCAAAACTCAATCTATATTTTAAAAAGTTATCATGGCCGTGGTGCAAAGTTGTTTTTTTTCAAGGAGCACGTTTTAGCTTTTATGCATTATAGTATCTCTCCATATAGTTGAGGAATAATCCTTGATTATATGGCGGGGTATAACACTCTTGAATCCCTTGATTTTGTATGATTTCTCCCCATTTTTCATGAGAACCTGAAAATCCTTCATAGAGAGGGGTATGACCGGATTGGGGTGTTTAGAGGGAGAACTTGTAATAAAAGGGTTAATGATATGGAACCCCTATGAATAAACTCGAGAACCCTTTTATATATATGAACCCCCAAAGCATTAATATAAAAACTCCAAAACTCAATTTAGCAACAACCCCTAAGAAGGCTAGAAGTCAAATTACTTGGATAAGATGATCAAGAATTAGAATAAAGAAAATTTGTTTCTGAATTCCAATTTCGAAACACTCCATAAGAAGGTGATCAACCTATTTGAATGTTCCTTCAAACATGCACTCTACACAAGAACACAAAGATAAAAGCAAAACAACCTTTTTGGATTAACAATTTCATAATCTGGCCAGCCATTAGTCCAAGGCATATTTATAGCCTTTACAAGGTTTTAATGAATTTGGAAACTAATAAAGCCTAAACACAAATG
>CATIWF010061629.1:0-45207 GCA_949630135.1 Balakata baccata
TATCTAAATTTTTTTTTGTTAGTTAGCCCAAATGGGTTGCTTCTAAGTGTAATTATAACTCTACCTTTACTTTGGTGCATGCCTAAAGATAGCAACCTATGGTCCTTAATAAAAGTGAAATTAAACAAATGAACAAGGTGATTAATTAATTAGAAGAAACATCATATGCATGAGAAGTGAATATAAAGCAATGTTTATAGTAGAAGAGACTTTTTATATATTTATTTATTTATTTATGGATGACTCTGCCTATTTTTTCTTTATATGAGAGATTTTTTTTTCTTTAATTTGGTGGATTAAATTTTCCTTTTAATTACCTGACTTCTTTGATTCCTTTGTGTTTCATATATTCTTATGACTTTAAAATAATATTATTAATAATGTTGAGATTGTTATTTCCAACAAAGTTAACCCAAAAAAAAAAAAAATCAAGAATAATTTTTAACAAAAATGAAATGATTCTCTAACCCAAACTCGCTTATTATATGCTCTTGAATTATTAAATAATCAATATATAAGTGGAAGTTCAATCTGATCAATTAATGGGAAATTGCATGGTTCAAATTATGAAATTAACAAGCATTCTATCTCCTCTTAATTAATAATTTATTATTCACAAAGTGAACGAGTGGTCTAATTAATTAAATTAATGATAACTAATATTAATAAATGAAAATAGATTAAGAAAAATAAAAAAGCAGCTTTCTTCCGTCTTCTTATCGGGATAATGGCACCAGGGCACTTGATAATTGATACAACCAGCTGAGATGGGCCGGGCTGTTACAATAGGCTATTCGTTTTTGGACTTAGGAGGGTATTGTCGTCAATGCGTATTTTGATAAACTAATAATAATAAGAAAAAAAAACGACGTCGCCTGAGAGATTCGAACTCTCGCGGGGAAACCCCATGTATTTAGCAGGCACACGACTTAACCACTCGGCCAAAGCGAGTTTGCGCTTTTGAAGTAAAATTTATTTTAATATCCAAATTTGTCTAGGAAATCAAAACCCAAATATAATTTGAATAAAGTATCAATTTTCTTTTCATAGTAATCAATTTGTTCAAATTTATTTTTTTTATTTTTATAATTAAGTAATTTAGTGGATAGTTAGTCACAATAACAAGTCAATAGTTATGACAATAAATGTTTTTTTAAAGGAATTGAATAATTTAACTGAAAATTTTTTAGTTGCATAAATTTAAAAATTAATTTCTCAACTGTTGAATTTTCAAATTAAACATTCATTAAATATAAGAAAAAATTATTACTTTATTTCACATGGTTTTTGACATAATATACTAATATTTAAAAATTATATTATTTGCCTCTTGTGGTTTAATATAATACACTAACATCTTTCAAAATTTAAAAATTATATTATTTATCTCATTAAATTTAATACATTTAGATTAGTATTTATTGTAAATTTGATTTATTATACTAGTATTTTTTTAAATAAAAAAATATTTTTTATTAACACTTAAAATTTAACAGAATAAATATATAGTTTAACAAAAATAAAATAAATAAATTGCATAATTTTCATATCCTATAAAAAAATTAGAATGTTATATCAAACTTAAACTTTATTAATTTTTCCTAAATATAACTTGCATGGTAAACTTGGTTTGCATTTTTATTTTTCCGCCTCCCTTCCCTTGTTTCTTTGGCCACGCGATTTCTTGCAAAAACAATACCAAAAAGGTCACATTTTAATATTTTATAGAGAAATATTTAGATATTTTGTTTAAATTAATTAAATTATATATTGATATATTTGCATATTATTTTTAAAAATTTTTTAATTTTATAATAAAGGTGGCCCCCACTTTCCGGTTTCTGCTGCGTGCACAGTAACTGAAGTTGTCCCTCCAAGTGCATTTTGTGTGGCGCCTGTTCATCCAGGGTCATTATCGTCTTTTCACAGTCCCCTGAACTTACTGGTATCAAATTTTTTGATTTTTTCCAACACTTGTCCGTCATTTTCAAAAGCCCAGTTGCATCCCAAATTCGCTGACGGGAGACTTTGATTTTCCAATCATAATCCCACACGTTGATACTTTGATTTTCCAATCAATTTTTTGATTGGCCCATTCAATCCACGTCACCCACAAGCTAAGTTTGGCTTAGAGATTTTGACCACTAAATATATTACGCGTGGAATGTCTGTGTGTTTGTCTTGGCGCACTTTAGCAAGATCCATCTAGTGGGTCCAAGTGGGCCGGTGAGCAGAATCTTAGACGGACATTTCCACCATACGGCGGCAATAACGAAACAAAACTCCAACTTCTAAAAGCAGAGCCGTATATTCCCACCTCCAATTACACCGTCGGATCCGAATCGGACGGCACAAACCAACCCTTCTTCATTTCCCTTATAACAAAACAATTCACCAAACCTTCCTCTCCATTCCTTCCCCTTCTGCCTTCCACTTTCCTTTCCGTTTCTTTTTTCATGCTCTCTCTATCTCAGCTAAACCGCTGAGAAGAGCAGAAAGCCAGATACTCCCTGTTCCCTTCTCTTTCCACTCAAACGCCGCCGTCGATGGCGTCGCTAGCTCTCACATCCTCTTCTTCCTGCTCTCTCGCCTTCAATTCTCTCCCTTCTCTCAAATCTCGCTCTCTTTCTTACCTCAGATCCACGCCAAATCGGTTTCCTTCACTCCCTAAACTCTCCGCCGATATTAAAATTCCCTCCGCCAGTTCTTTCCTTCCAAAGTTCTCTAAATCCAATGCTACCGCAAGCATTCAGAAGCGGAGAAGCTTGAACTTGACGGTCAAAGCCTCCGCCGCAGCAGCAACACCTGCCTCTCCAACCCCGCCATGGCAGGGAGCAGCTTTAAAGCCATTACTAGCTTCTATAGCTACAGGTATCATTCTCTGGTTTGTTCCTGTTCCATCAGGAGTCTCGCGACCTGCGTGGCAACTGCTCGCCATTTTTCTTGCCACAATTGTTGGCATCATCACTCAGCCTTTACCGCTCGGCGCTGTTGCTTTGATGGGCTTAGGCGCTTCCGTACTCACCAAAACCTTAACCTTCTCTGCCGCATTTTCAGCTTTCGGTGATCCGATACCGTGGTTAATTGCTTTGGCTTTCTTTTTCGCCCGAGGATTTATTAAGACTGGACTTGGAAATAGAATAGCTTATCAATTCGTATCGTTGTTTGGATCTTCTTCCTTAGGTTTAGGTTACAGTCTTGTATTTAGCGAAGCTCTATTAGCGCCTGCAATTCCTTCTGTTTCTGCTAGAGCTGGAGGGATCTTTTTACCGTTAGTAAAATCTTTGTGTGTTGCTTGTGGTAGCAATGTTGGTGATGGTACTGAGAATAAGCTTGGTTCGTGGTTAATGCTAACTTGTTTCCAAACATCTGTGATTTCTTCTTCCATGTTCTTGACTGCCATGGCGGCGAATCCTTTGAGTGCCACTTTGACATTCAACACAATTAAGCAGACAATTGGCTGGACCGATTGGGCTAAGGCCGCAATTGTACCGGGATTGGTATCTCTGGTTGTTGTGCCTTTGCTTTTGTATATTATTTATCCTCCCGCTGTGAAGAGCAGCCCGGATGCACCTAAGTTGGCTAGGGAGAAGTTGGAGAAGATGGGGCCAATAACCAAGAACGAGATTATTATGGCTGGCACTCTGCTTCTTACGGTATACTTACTAATTTCAAGTGTTCATTACCTGTTTATTTGTATTTCCAAATCTAACATTTGCATTGAATCTATCTATGCTGACACTTAGTTTGAGTTGGTGCTTGATTGCTTGCTACAAAATTTACAAATATGGTGATATGACTAGTAGCATAGTTGCCATTTGGGTTAGAATAAATGTCGTAGTCTGTCACAAGTTCTGCATTTTGACCGAATGTTGTACAGGTAGTAGTTTTGCTGCATTTGTTTATATTGTTTGAACTTTATATGGCATCCAGAGTGGAATTATTGTGTTTTGAATTGGGTTCTTCTTGCTCATAAACATTTAAGATTTTTCACTTTGCATAAATTGAAGGAACTCTGTTTTTCAATTCCTGAATGGTTCATGTCTGGGCATTGACTCGCTGTAAGTTGAAATCAATGCAGGGGAGTCCAATGAAGTGTGGATCTTAATTGTGTGTTTTGTAGGAATATATGATTTGGAGAACTGCATATTTCAGGTGCATTATTGCTTTTTGCATGCCTCTTCAGGGAATAGTGTTTAATTTGACCTATGTCTGCACTGTGGTATTGATGATGGAATTCTATGAAAGATTAAGCTAGCCTCTCCTTTTTGCATTCATATGAGGGAACTATATTCTCAGCAATAATATTAATAGCACTAAATTTTAATATTGCTTTCGCATGATTGAACGTTTTCAATTGCCTTTGTGTCAAAGGCAGAGATGATTGTGGATTTCAAATGTGTTTTCAGTAGTATTAATTCATTGCATATATGATTTACAGCTTCTGATAGTGTCTTAATATGTTCCAAGTCCTGAATATGGACGGAATCTTAAAAGGCCAGGAGTGATGTTTTATGGATGTGTATTGTGTGCTCATCAAGTTAGTTGCAATCTAGTCAGAGCAAGGTTTTTAATTATTTTTAATGATGCTTATTCTCTTGGCTACGCAGTCATGAGTCTTTGAATATGCCTAAATCTTATTGTCAAAATGGATTTTTTTGAGAAAACTTTTTCAACTGAGGAAGCACAGTTTCTTTGCTTGGATCTTAATGTTTATCATTTATGTCTTGCCTAAATCTCTCTCGCAAAAGTCATATTGTAAAGGTGGCTTATTATCATTTGGCAGATGTATTTCATGTTTTTGTAATGGCTTGAATCTTTACGTTATGCTTCATAAGTGAGTGATTTTTCTTCCTTTCTTCTCCAATGTAGGTAGGGCTCTGGGTTTTTGGTGGGGTGCTGAATTTAGATGCTGTTACAGCTGCTATTCTTGGATTATCTGTTCTCCTTATCACTGGTGTGGTGACATGGAAGGAATGCTTAGCTGAAGCCGTTGCCTGGGATACCCTTACATGGTTTGCTGCCCTCATTGCCATGGCTGGGTATCTCAACAAGTATGGTCTAATCTCTTGGTTCAGCCAAACCGTAGTTAAGGTATGTGTTTTCACTTTTACTTGATATCTCAATGTGATTGTAAATGTCTGACTTCTGAATCTCAATAGAGTCTCAGAGTTGAGTGCAAATGAATATTCCCTGACAAACTTAGTTGAATTTTCACAGGTTGTTGGTGGACTGGGTCTTTCATGGCAGCTGTCTTTTGGAATTTTGGTTCTCCTCTACTTCTACTCTCACTACTTCTTTGCTAGTGGAGCTGCTCATATTGGTGCCATGTTTACAGCCTTCTTGTCTGTAGCCAGTGCTCTAGGAACTCCGCCATATATTGGAGCCTTGGTGCTGGCCTTCCTTTCCAACCTTATGGGTGGGCTTACACACTATGGCATTGGGTCTGCACCTGTTTTCTATGGTGCAAACTATGTGCCCCTCGCCAAGTGGTGGGGTTATGGATTCCTGATATCTGTCGTCAACATCATTATCTGGCTTGGAGTTGGAGGGGTTTGGTGGAAGGCCATTGGCTTGTGGTAAAGCAATGATGAAGAAAATCTGCCGACCCAAAATATATTAATGCCCTGATTCTGTTAGCCTTCAATGGGGTTTTCACTCTCTGGTTTTGCTGTCTAGTGGTAGGTTGAGTTTTCTCTTCTGATTCTTTGTCGAAATAAATATATTTTTTTTGGGTAGAGAACTTGAACAGAAGGTTTCTGAAATTTTGACATGGCATAACAACTGCCTATCCTTGAATACGCAGTGATAGAGGGATGGTCATAATATTTCATCTTTTTGTTGATCTGTCATCTGTGAATAAAGCAAGGGTAATCTAAAAAAATTTCTGCAGTTTAGAATTCATGAATCCCTAGGAGCTGGTGTTAATCTTATTAAGACATAACGCGTGCCTGGAAAGAAACATTTTCATAATTTTTAGAGCATTACTGCTACGTCAATGCATATGGGGATAGATGATTGAAATTTGCAGGTTTATTATGAAATCTCAGGGTAATCCGCAGGAATGCTAGAATGTTGGAGATATCTTCCTTATATTTGCTCCTTTCATGTTTGTGTTGTTAAGAAGCAGAAACATCACCTTTCATGTGAAAAGGATGCGATCGGATTCAAGCTTCTCTCTTTCTTTCTTTCTTTTTATACAGAGCCAGCCGAAAAGTTTCAGATCTACCCTGGAAAAAGTTTTAGAAGAATATGTAGAAATGGTAAAATAACAGCAAAAGCAAGATTAAGGATTAGTTCAGTAGAAGTTCGATAGCATAGGATGCGTAATGGTTGAAACAAGAACTGATTCCTTTGATAGAAGAACTTGTGAATGATGTGTGGTCACAGAATGCTTACTGGTCCATGTGATAGAGTTGCGTACGAGAAATGAATGATCATGACTTGCACGATTGTTATGTGGTTCATATTCAATAATTTATGCATCAGTCATAATCGATTAATCTTTTTGTTTTTTCAAAATTTAAACATCCTTTCTCAAGACGAACTATTAATTAGGATGCTGTAATTAATTTAATGGTATCAGCAGCTCTATTCAGTAATATAATCGCATACTCTTAGAAGTAGAACATAACATGCTATCCATTGTTTTCACATCCTCACTCTCAAGTCTTAACTGCTTGAAGTTAAAAGGTTTTGTTTGGGTATTGCATTCAGAAAAAGCGTTTTTCAAAAGAAAATTTGTATTTTCAATTTTTTTTAGTTTTGAAAATTGTTTTTAGAATAAATAGATATTTTTTTCCAAAAGAAGTTTAAAAAGGCAGTTTATAAAAAATTTAAAAAATTAATCAATTAAATTCAAAAATTTAAAATCTGCTTTTAGATATTTTAACCGCAATTTTAAATACTCCAAAAAAAATAGGAGGAAAAGTTAAAAATTTTATTCTTATATAACTTTTTTTTTCATTTTAAAAATTATTTAACAATATTTTCGAAATTTTATTTTGTTAAATTATTACGTTAGATTTATAGTAAATGAACTAGTACGTCAGATTTCAATTTTCATGTCAATTTTTCACCGGAAATTAAACCACAAAAGCACAAACCTCTTTTAGCATCATGAATTTGGAATCCAACTTTGAGTTGGACCAAGCACATAGAGAGTGGCCAATTCGATCAATTTGTGGAATTTTAATATAGTCTTGGATTATCTTCAGAGAGTGGAAATGATAGACCGAAATATATTTTTATTGAATATGTTTGGAATTACTTTTAGCATCAGCGCCTTTATAAAGCAAAAGCATTACCACCACTTATATATTTGGTGTTTTAAATTAACATCATTCACATTCATGGAAAAGCCATTGATATTATTGTTTTTCTTTTTCTTTTCCTTTCCAATTGATTTGTTTCAAAAACAATCACATTAAAGTCTGCAATTTTATATTTTTCGCCCTACCGAACAATATAATTCCAATAAAAGAGTAAAAAATAAATATACATTTTAAAAAGAAATATTAACCCATTACTACAAAAGAATGTAGTAGTTGTTCAACACCTTGAAATCAGTTGAACAAAGGATTTTTTTTTTTTTAAGAAAAAATAAACAGGTATTAAATCTTAATCCATAAATTAAAGTTTTACTTTTTTTTTTCTGTTGCATAACTAAGTTTAAATAACTTTACCACTAAATTGAAATGACCACTGCTTGTTTAGTTATTTATTATTAATTTTGAATGCTTATCACTGCTTGATTATTGAGCACATATATTTTTATTTCTTTTAACATAATTTAGTGCTTGAATGTCAGACACAAAAAAAATGTAAGAAAGATTAAGAATAAAATGGTAATGGAATTTACTGATGGATTTTTGTGGTTAAGGAAATAATTGTCTTGATTTTTTTCTAATTAAATTACGGTGCAAATAAATGATTTTATATGGCTAAAATTTTATTGTGTAGTTCTTGAAGGCAAGAAAGAGCCACTTGGCCGGCATATATAGAATATATATGCATGAAGTGCACTGTGGAAGATTTTAATGGAAAAAGAGAGGAAAACTGATGGTTTTCTTCAATCTGATACCGACACTTATTCTCTATTTTTATGCCATTGGAAAAAGAAAACATCTTTCTCCCCACCGAGTACAGAACCCTCCATTATTTTATGCATTTTATTGCATTTAGCGACCATCTTTCTTATTTAGACAGAGGACAAAGTTTTCTCTCTCTTTCCCCCCTCATTCTTTCACAAGCATGCAGTTCACTGTCCTGCTTTCGATGTGAACAAGGTACTCCTCATTTTTCTTCCTTTTTCATGTTTTCAATTAATCAGGTGATATATGTTATTTTGTTCGCTTGGGTTTTTGAGGTTTCAAACTTATAAGAAAAGTGTGAGGAATTCTTCATCTGGTGGTGGGTTTTTGTAAGCTGTGTAATTAATGATGAAATGATTTTTGGGTTATTAAAAAGTTCAGTTTTTGATGGTGTCAATGAAAATGAGAGATGCTACATTTTCTTCAAGGCATCAAATTTGGTTGGTGCTTCATGCTATTTCAGTCTTTTTCGGGCTTCAAAGTTTTCTTTGGCGTTTGGTAATGAAATTGGAACTGAGATTCAATGGCTGATTAAAGTCCAAATCATGAGTTGATAAATTTTGGGACCGAAACTTCTTGTGTTCTTCCTGGAAAAGTGAATGATGCTAGTTTTCAGTTTGATTTCAAAAGGGTATAACAATTTTAAAACTTTGAATTGATTTTTCTTTATATAAATATATGTTTGGTTCTGTCTAAACAAGTGTTTATTTTTTATGCTTACATGATTGATTTGTGGATATGCACTTCTTTTTATTGAATAAATGATTTCACTTTTGTTCTGCTAGTGGGTGCTTGATCACACATGCCACTAGCAACTTTTTCTCTTTTAAATTTCTTGTTTGTATCTAATATTGTGGGCTGTAAAGTAAGATATATAAACTCCACGAGTTGCAGGTTATGGAGTTTAATATTTGATGCTTCAACTATATCACCATTTGCTTAATCTGCTTCTTCTAGAAGACAATTTGATGATTTAGACGTCCCAGTGATGGCTGAGGAAAATGATGTATATCCACACTTGAAGATGAGAAAACCCATATGCATATTCTTTATGAATTTCAGGTATTGTTTCAATAATTTCTTTAAAAAATCTTGTATCTGTTTCTATTTCTACAAAAAAACCAGTTTAAAAAATGTGAGACAAGCTAATGGACATTTCGTGGCCTTGATCATATCAAATACTATTTTTGGTCTGGCCATTGCTTGACAATCATCAGTTCTTTGTGTTTTTTAAGAGGCATTTGAGAGCTAATATTTTGATTCTTATATGATATTAACAGAAATGTTCTTAAACTGGATGAAATTGGGTTAGAAATAGCACGTATAGCATTGCCAGCAGCGCTGGCTTTGACAGCTGACCCTATTGCCTCTCTGGTGGACACAGCATTTATAGGCCAAATAGGTATTTTCTTTCTTGTCTTTTTCTTTTTCCTTGTTTGTTTGAATCTGCATTCTGAACTGGCATCTGTTTATAACAAATGTTTGAAGAAAGTTTAAATATTCATCTCCTTTTTAGTGTTTCATTTCTTTGAAATGGTGAAAAAGTTTAAAGTAATTGCCTCAGCTTTGTTATAATTCATTCAGGTGCAATAGAACTAGCTGCTGTTGGAATTTCAATTGCTTTATTCAATCAAGTATCAAGAATTGCAATATTCCCACTTGTCAGTATCACAACTTCTTTTGTTGCTGAAGAAGATACTATTGGAAGAGTGAACCCTGAACAAGAGATTGAATCCATGGAAACTGGTTCAACTGTGAATAGTGAAAGTAAAGAGTTAATCCCACAAAATGGTACTCGATTCAATATCCTGCCCTTTTCAGTTTCTTCCACGATAGATACAATCAGTTAGCTTTTACCTGATTTCATGAATTTTCTATTAACTTCTTTGTACCATCTTTCCTGATTCATAAGATCTATATATCCTGTTCAATTAACATCAATTTGTTTTGTATTGTGCTATCAGACTCTAGTGAAGGATCATACAAATCAAAATCAATAATTAACAGCTTCAGTATTGCTAAGATTGAGAGTGAAAGAAGACATATTCCCTCAGCCTCAGCCGCTTTGGTTATTGGTGCCATCCTTGGCTTCATCCAAGCTATATTCCTCATATCTGGAGCAAAACCGTTGTTGAACTTCATGGGAATTAGTTCTGTAAGTTTTTTTATCCGAAAACAAGATAGGTTTCAACTTGTTCCATTAACTCTTTGCCTTGTGAAGTTCCTTTGAAACTATCAGGGTGGAGAAGATGAATAACTGTGTGACATTTTTTGTTTTCACAGGATTCACCTATGCTAACCCCTGCACAACAATATTTGACATTGAGGTCACTTGGTGCTCCTGCAGTTCTCCTTTCCTTGGCCATGCAAGGTGTCTTTCGCGGTTTCAAAGATACAAAAACTCCTTTATATGCTACTGGTATGCCTTACGTGATTTGAATAGCTCCAATTGAATGATATATTTCAGCGTGCTTAGAAACTGAGATGTTTTGGTGCTTCCAACCTTTTAATTGTTTCACATTTTTCTAATGAGTCCTTCTCTGATCTGATCTATAGTGGCTGGAGATGTAACAAACATAATTTTAGACCCCATATTTATGTTTGTTTTCCATCTTGGAGTTAGTGGTGCAGCCGTTGCCCATGTCCTATCCCAGTAAGTCATATTCACTCCCAAATTGGGAGCACTATTGCATGTTTTTATTTCATTATCTCAGTTTCTAGTAGGAAATAAATTTATTTGTATTTTTCCCCCATTTGTGTAATGATTACAGGTACCTGATTTCAGTCATACTCTTGTGGAGATTATTGAAACAAGTTGACCTCTTACCTCCTAGTGTCAAACAACTACACTTTGGCAAATTTCTTAAAAATGGTAACACTTATCCTCCTTTACCTCTTTCCTTAAAGTGTATACTCAATTGGTTCATTTTCTATCTGCATAATTTTTGTTGTTGCGCCGATGACTTGAACATATTTTCAATTCTTAGTGAATGTTTCTTTGCCAACTTTCAACAGGACAATTTTGTTTAAAATCTTACTATTCTATTTTGTTTTATCTTTTTTTTTTTTTTTTTTGGTGCTTGACCTTCAGGTTTTCTGCTATTAATGAGGGTCATAGCAGTAACATTCTGTGTTACCCTTTCTGCATCATTAGCTGCACGACAAGGATCAACATCCATGGCTGCATTTCAGGTTTGCTTGCAGGTTTGGCTGACCACATCTCTTCTTGCTGATGGATTGGCTGTTGCCGGTCAGGTCAGTTAGTTTTCAGTTCTGCTGTAACTACAGTTGCTGTAGTGATTATTTGCATTTTCATCCTCAGACATGCAACTTATGATTTGGAACACATGTAGATATAGGTAGCTAATAAGCTATGGAACAAGAAACCGGGAAAGATTAATTATTTCTTGACTAGAATTGTATTTAAGTTTTGATTAAACAGTCCACATAGTATACTGAATTTGCTCGATACTTGATATACCTGTACTTTCAGGCGATACTTGCAAGTGCCTTTGCCCGGCAGGACTATGACAAGGCAACAGCAACTGCATCGCGAGTATTGCAGGTGTGCATAAACATGCTAGAAAGTGAAATGACTTGTGAGGTAAAATATTTCTTTTAATTGTAATTATGAATACAAAATGCAGTTGGGGTTGCTTTTGGGATTGATGCTGGCTGCCATACTCGGACTAGGATTGAGTTTTGGAGCAAAACTATTCACAAAAGATGTCAACGTCCTTCACATGATTAGCATAGGCATTCCGGTATCTTCTGCAAAAACAAATGAAACTTTTACTCCCTTCAAACTGCGCAATCCCATAGAATATTGGAACTAACATTTCTTATCCTCTGGTACCAGTTTGTTGCAGGCACTCAACCTATAAACGCCTTGGCTTTTGTATTTGATGGCATCAACTTTGGTGCTTCTGATTTTGCATACTCTGCCTATTCCATGGCAATTTTCTGATCCCATCATTACAATTAATAATGAATCGTGATCATGAATGTTTTAGGCATTTTTGAAATCATTATCTGAATAGGAGACTACTGCTAGAGAAATGGTCCATGAAATCATTATAAGTTCGTAATTCTTCTCCAGGTTCTGGTGGCCATTGTTAGCATCATATGCTTGATTTTTCTCTCTTTCACTTACAAATTTATCGGAATCTGGGTTGCCCTGACAATATATATGAGTCTACGTGCATCTGCCGGTTTTTCAAGGTGAATCTTTATAACTGAACGTTTCTTTCTTGTCCCCTCTTTTGTGGGTTCCCCGAAAAAGAATCCTAACTTCCGGGCCATTTTCTCTTCAAAGTGATAAGCATTTATTTTGTCGTTAAAATTTCTTGAAGACTTTGATATTTATCAATTCTTGCAGGCCGAAGGTAAATAATATTCCAATGGAAGTAACCATTAATGACTTTTTACTCCTGTACTTGCAGAATAGGGACAGGAACAGGGCCTTGGAACTTCCTCAGGAGTTTATAGCTGCTGCTATAGCGTTGTGTTGCAGGCTTTTTTCTAAAGCTGCATTTCCATTATATTCTTTTCATGGAAAGCATAGTTCGTGTGTATAATCATTTCTTTTCCCTCTCCTTTTTAGACCTGAATGGCTTGAAATATTGCCATTTCTTGTTTATTGCAAGGAACCAAAATTTATGACTATTCATCTCCTTCTCACCTTCCGTGAATTGAGGAATATCCAGAAAAGCATTTAGGGAATCAGTATGATTCTATCTCTGTACGTAAAGAAATGAAAATATAGAAGCTTGAAAGCCATCTTCCTTGCTGAAATTTGCCTGCTATCTTATGGATTCAGCTTACAGCGGAATGGCTTGTTCATCTTGTCAAACTCTCTTGGTGAGATTTTCGGTTGATGATTGATGAATCAAATTAATGAGCTCAAAATTAATTTGAGTGAATAAAGAAATTACGGAATATTTTAGCTTCAAATGCTAATTTATCATTAATCATAAATGAAGAGTTAATTCATGATTAACTGAATAACGGTTAGTTATTGTTTCCCGCTAGAAGACAAAAACAAGTTAACGGCCAGTGTTAGCATCCCTAAAATTTCTCTTTTTCCCAGCGAAAGTGAATTGCCTTGCTAGATAATGTATATTTCTGTGCCTTTGAAACCCACAAAGATTCCCCAGTTGCATGAACAAAAACAAACCCAGATTCAAAGAGACGCCCAGGACTGGAATGTTATCTTCAAATACCCCGCCATGCTCAAACATGACCATGCCATTCACTTGTAGGCAACCGAAATCTATTGGCGTGTCAGCTGATGCCACCCCTCTGCCTCTCGTTTTCAAGGCTTGCAGCAGGTTAAATGCTTTCGAGAGGCAAGAGATGACATTGTAGTATCCAAGATACTAACTTGATAGAAGATGTTCGAGTTGGGACTGCTGTTGTTGATTTTTACTGCAAATGTGGGCATCTTGGTCTGAAAGCTGACCAAGTGTTTGATAAAATTAGCAAAAGGTATTTGGTTCTATGTACTGCGATTATATTTGGTTATATGGGTTGTGCTCATAGGGAGAGAGAAGAATTGGTCCTGGGGGTAGCAACTTGCAAGGTTACCAATTCTCAACCTAATCATGTACAAATACTTGTAGGCTAATTGACAATTCATAAACCAATTTTTAGTGCTCATACCATTATTCCAATAAAATCTCCTCATTCTGTAATTTAATAGATTGCGATATGTTTTTACCGAGTTTATGTAAGATCATTAAACAGTTAAATAATACTTGTTAATTTGCCCAGTACATTTTCCCATTACTTTTCAATTCTTTATTCGATCTTATTATCAGTAAATATTTCTGATGGTTTTCTTAACTGTTATCTTTGTTATTTGTATGCTTTAGCTGTTAATGGGGATGGATTTGCAGCTTCCAGCAAGGCAATTGACCAGTATATCAATCTCCTCCAAGTCATCTCTGGACTAGAGAATATTAGTTTTGTGAAATTATCTGAAAGCTCTCCTTCATGTTGAAACATGAATTTTTTCATCTCAGTCCTTCACTCAGGTGGTAAAAATTTATTACCTCTCCGTCTGTTCTTTGAATAATTTCCTCCTAATTTCATCGTCAGAATATGGATTGTACCTCAGACAGGAATTGCATAATTTCATTTCTCTGATCTTATAGTTAACTTGTCAGTTGCTCACAGTTAATAAGCTTATCTTCATCTAAGATTCTCTACGGGCATAACTTCATCTGGTAGAACAGCACATCCATGTTATTAACTAATAAATTAATTTGTTATCATGTCAGTATCACTTGATCGACTAGTTGATTAAAATGTGGAATTTGTGCAGGTAATTTTCTTAGAAAAGACAAACCAAGAAGGAAGAGGAAGAAAACAAGTGCAGAGGATGAAATGGACTGCATTTTCAATTGTTTCATCAAGATAACGAAAGTTAAACTTCCAGTACAATTTTGGAACATTTTTTCTTGATTGTCATTTCAATTAGGAATCAGTATTTGATTGAGATTAGTCATATTAACTTGAATTGACATTGGTCGGTTTGATATTGATTTGATGTATATTGGGATGAAATTTGAGACTGGGAGTTAATGTAGCTTGACTTATGTTATTTCCAATCCAAAATACTATACTAAAATGGTACATTTCCAATGAATTTATCTCTAACCCTTAACACTATTTTTTACACCAAAAATAATATTCTATATATATTCCTTCAATAAAAAAAATTCTAATTTTTTTTAATTAAAAATCACAATTTTAATCATATAATAACAAAACCATAAAGAACCGTAAAACCCTTTTTTTATCAAAAATGAATATTATATATTTTTTGAGGTCAAAATCCATCATCTTTTTTCTTCTTTTGCAAGAGAGAGAAACAACATCAACCCAACCTGTTGCTTCTCTCCTCTTTCCTTTTCTTTTTCTTCTTCCTCTCCTTAGCTTCTCAACACCACAAAAATTAAGAAAAAAAAAAAAGGAATAGAACAATGAAATGGCGTGGCACTGGCGTTTCACTGCAGCTCATGTCATTTTTTGTGTTCAAAATGGCAATGGATGGAGATGTCTTTGGACACTATTTTTATCTTTTTTTCCTAAAACAACGCCGTGAGTTGGAGAGCTTTAAAGAATAAGTATTTAGTTGGTCGGATTTAAAATCAAACCAAATTTATAAAAACCGAACTAAACCAATATTAATACACATAAACTGAATCAAATAACATTTAAAATCAAATCGATATATTTCGGTTTGGTTCAATTAGATTTAATTGATTTTGTTAATTAATTAATTAAATTTATATAGATTATAATTATTATATTTTATCAATTATAATAGGTTAGAACCAAATACTATAACTTTAGTAATTATGATAAAATTAAACTATTTATCATAACTTTATCAATCATAATCTATAAGTTATAATTAAATAATATAACTATAAATTATTACAAATTAAGATAAAAGAGCATAAATTGTGATAAATTTATATAATCATAACTTTATGAATTATCATAAATTAAAATCCATAATCACAAATTTATAAATTAGTATAAATTAAAATTAATTAATATAACTTTATTAAGTACTCCAAGTTAAAATTAATTAACATAAATTAAAATAAGTTTTCATATTTCATGACTTTATTCTACCATAAATTAAAAATAAAATATTATCTAAAAACTATAATAAATTAGTAAAACATATATATAATATAAATATATAAATAAAATTTCAGTAAGTTCTCTTTATTGGTTTTTAAACATTTAAAATCGAACTGAACAAACAAATTGAATTTTAAATAGAGAATCAAATAGAATAAATCAAGTTTAATTTAATTCAGTTCGATTTTCAATTTCAATTTCTGTTCGGTTCAATTTTGCACACTCCTAGTGACTAGTGATAATTTGATGTTAAGTGAAGGTATTCTATTTTTCAATTTTATACCAAAATAGAAATATAAATTATTTTTTTTATGTTAGATACTTAATTTATGTTTAATTAAATAAGGAATACCAATAATTATCATCATTTCGTTTTGCTTAAGAAAAATCCAATCTTTTTCTTGTTAATTTATTGAAAAATAAACAGTTGTTATCCCCTTTAACACTAAGGTAAGTCACTCCTAAGTAATTTTGTGCTTTTCATGTCTGTCAATTGCTTTTGTTTTACCCTTGCTAGTTAATATGTGTATTTTGCAAGGCATTTCTGCTCTATTGTCCTTTTTTGGGTTATAAAAGCAGAGTATATATGAATATACATTTTTTTGTTATCTTGTGTCTGCATCTAACCCTTAAAAAAAAAAAAAGGAACAGCAAGATTAGGTTATCCATCAATATCAACTTCCTGGAGATTAAGCAAGCTGCCAGTAACCCCACATGTAACATCATAGTTTAAGAATTCCCCACTGAAATAAAGACCCAACAACTAGAAGAATAAGTGGGATGGCATCAATCTCAGCTACAGGATCCCTATATGCCCCATAATCTCAAAAAAGTAGGTTCCACATTGCAATTTATTTTGTTAGATAAGAATTCATCTTCCCCACATCTGATCCTCAAATAGAGATTGAAGGAATCGATAGTTTTTTCTTAGGGGAAAAAAAAAAAAAAACTTTCCACCTCCCCCACCATCTCCATTTGTTGGGATCCACTTCATCAGAGATTCCCAGAAAAATAAAAAAGTTACAGAAACAAACAAAGAGAAGAAGAAAAGCAAAAAAGCAAAGATCCAAAGACTGAACAAAACAATAGGATCCATAAAGTGATATTGATGATAAGAGCAGTAATAAGACTTCTCCCATTCTCAACTTGTTGAGTCCCATTACAAATTTATATCAAATGATTATATCAGTAGTGAAAAGATATGTAAAAGTTGGTGCATAAGAACAAAAGAATGCTAATGGAAAAATAAGCCTATTCAACAAACAGCATTGATGAACAGAACCTAAGTGGGACCTTTGCAAATATACCTCTAAAGGTTTTAAGCCCCTACCTACTGGTTCTACGATTAGTTAAAAAATAACAAATGGAGAATTCAATTTCTTCTCTGAAGTGTTGCTCTTTGATCTGGCTCTTATTGTTACCCTGATCTTATGATCTCTCAAACAATAATATATAAATTTAAAATTCAGTTTGAACTACCTTAATCTTGGTTAAAATATTTACAGTTTCAGTAAGGAGCACTCTGATCAAGCTGCAACCTCTCCAGCCAGGTTTGTAAAGCCGCATGATTATTGGACTGACCTTGGGAATTTCCAATAGAATCCTCAACAGTTTCTTCCCGCTCAAATGGAGATTCCTTCAATATTGATTGAATCCATGACACATCAGGCTCCTCATGATTCCTGTTTAAACATGATTTCTGTAACTGATCCAATTCATCTGCTTGAACAGACCAATCTCCATTCCCACTAGCAGCTTTCTGTTTCGACCATGGATTCGCACTATCGATCCCAGGATTATATGTGAAGTTTGCACCAACTTCCCTTGTGCTTAAGCTGCCTAACTGTAGATGCAGATTCTTACTGCAAGCGACAGTGGATGGGGAAATAGGTCCTTTAATCCTCGTTGAGATCCCCATCAGTGCGGAAGAATCAAATGAGACCTGCATCAGAGGGTACTCAAAAATCTTGGGAGAGAAAGAACCTGTGTTAACTGGAGATAGCATGCTTTGGTGCTGGAGTTGATTACGAACTGCAGATCTGTAAGAGGGAGAGAAAACAGATGCTGCACCTAGCTGATCAGTTCTCTGGGGAGATGAAATCTCACAAGATAAAAGCTTGTCTACATTTGACGAGTTCAACTGATTCAAATGAGCAGAAAGATTCACAGATGAAGTGTTGTGATGGGGCCTAAAGACACAGGACAGCTCATTCAGGAGCTGCACTTGCTGCAATTCAAAATTTTGGACCCTATTAAGCTCTTCAGATGGAAGGTCTCTAGCATAGTGAGAAGTTCGCAGGCGGTTGGCTTGAAAATTATTGCCTGAGATTTGCAAATTTGAGATATTCTGTGGATGCCAAGCCATGGATGAGTGCTGATCATTGGCAGAAGAAGACATAGGAGGAGTAAATGAAACATATGACATGGATGATACTGCTGACTGGGAACCAGACGAAAGAGTTAAGGCTGAAGTGAAGTCCATGTCTGCACCTGTATATAGGGGCCTCAGTTCCTCAGGCTGGTGAGCGAAAAAGCAAACCCTGCGTGTGCAACTACTGCCATCCTTGCAAAGCCTTGTTCGATATTGAGCTGGGTGTAACCAACACTCAAAAATGCCATGAGAGTACTCACAGAAGTCCCCATGCTTGCATCCCCCCTTCCTGTGATCCGGGCATGGCACACAACTGTATTGGAACCTCCTTGGGTCTCTTCTGCGGGCATTCTCACCAGGATGAACAAAAGGACACTCAGTCCAGTCATGGGAATATACCCGGGAACAAGGCTGGATTTTAAATGAAAACATTCGGAACTCATCAGTACTAAAAATGTTGTTCTTAATATCAGGAAGAGATGGTTGAACAGAGTGTTCCTTCTTAGCAGATAAGCCATGTCCATCGTTAGGCTTACGAGTCAATGGTGAACCTTCTTCTGGGGACAATGAAATTGATGGGGAGCTAGATCTCAGAGTACCAGTTTGAACCTGGAGATCCCGTTGGCAAAGAGAACAATTACTCTTCAAGAGCTCTTGAAGGGCAATTTTCAAATAGGGAAAAATTGGAGAAGCAACAATAACATCAACTGGGAGGTGTCCATTGGCATCAGAAATAGTGGGATCAGCATCAGCATGTAAAAGCAACTTTATGATATCAACCGCATTAACAGACCCACCAGAAGCAGCACAATGAAGGGCAGTGCTCTTGTCAGCACCACAAGAGAAATTTACATCAACCTCGGGTAGAGCAAGAATGAGCTTCGCAACACCAACGCTGCCATATTTAGCAGCTATCATTAGCGGGGTTCGATGCTCAAGAACCCTCTTTTTGGACACCCTCTGGTGACCATACCAGAGTCCAACCTCCATAATATCGGATTCATCACATACCAATCGCTTGAAACCCTCAACATCATTATCTGCCGCATACTCCAGCAACGCAGAAAATGAAAGTTCTGTTTCAACAGTGCCAATTAAGTTATTCATATCTGGAGTAAAAGAATCGATTTCAGGAAAGATGATGGAGCTGGAGTGTTCTACTCGTGATTTAGGCCACTACACTCGCTTCACTGAACTCCAAATGCCAATCTACAAGAAACAAATGAATGAATAAAAGGAATACTAAGAATCGAATGCAATCAGAACAGTAATGATTCTCTCTGCACTTAGCCTCCACCAAAACAAAACTATAATAGCACAAAAAGAAACTGGTTCGAATATTTGTAGTGCATGACAAATAAATTCAGGAAAAAGAGAACAAAATTCCATAAAGATTTAAAAGAAAAAAAAAGGGGGACAACAGGAGATTATTTGCTAGAGAAGTGAAAAGACAGAAGTCAAATGAGGACAGGAGGATAAAGGATGTGGGTGCATTTATAGGAAACGAAAGATACAATTTTTACAGAAAGGGAAAGAAAATATTTGCGGATATATGATCCGCTAATACAGCAAGCCCGAGACAACTAAGGTTTCGAATCATTTGGCGATACAAATCAAGACAATGTGAACACAAAGAACTTCCTTTTCAAATGTTCGCTTTCCATTTCCTTTTTCTCTCCAACGTTTTCTCAGCAACCAAACAGCAAAAAGCAAAAAAAAACAAAGTCAAATAAACTTTCGAAAAGAAAATATTGCTAGGAGTGAGCACTGGTAAATAACACAACTCGCTTCAAACCAAGCTAAAAGAAAAACAAAAAAACTGAAGTAACAAAAGCAAAGCATCTCCATAGAATATACAAAAAAAAAAAACGAATAAAGAAGAAAAAGAATAACGTATAGAGCATAAGATTTAGAAGTATTAAAACCAAAACGGGTAAAATGAATTTTTTTTGCGTGAATGTGAAATTGTATCAAATATTTGGTCCGTGAATATTTTTGTAATTTTATTTTAAAATAATATTTCATCTGATATAGGCTCGGAATGCCACTTAATATAAAAATGCTATATATTATTAAATTATATATTTAAAAATAAAAATATATGATATTTTTTTACCTAAAATAAGTATGTAGTATGATATGACACATTTATCTACTCTATATATATATATATATATGACGAATTTCAATATAAATATTATTTTAATATAAATTCCAAAATTTTAATAAAATAAAATTCATTTTACCCAATCCACAAAACTTGAGAGATAGAAAGAAATTCTAACTCACTGTATTTTCAGGATAACTATAGCTTTTCAAGAAGCCCATGAATTTGTAAGGAAACACAATGTATGCGCATTATAGAGCACAGGAAAGAGAATACTTCCCAGAATCCGCAAAACCCAAAAAAAAAAAAAAAGAAAGAAAGGCGAGGATGGAGGAAGCTCCATGGGCCATGGCCGCTCGATCTTTAAAAATGAAGTGAAAAGGAAATGGAGAACAATTCTTGGAGGTGAAATGACTATAGAGAAAGGTTTGGGGACCGGAGAAAACGGTGAGAGCGGTGACGTCGTTTTTGGGAATTGAAAATACAGGAGCCTTTTGGTGGGTCAAAGATCATGCGGGGGTGGGGGTCAATTTCGAGTCCTTCGATGTTCATGCTATGGGGATTGAAGAAATATCTGGTGATTGGGTCAATTCTTCTAAAAAAATATATTAAAATTCTTCTTGATGTCAATATAAATAAATTAATATAACCCAGTTCAATCATTTTTTTTTTTTTGTATTCTAAATGGATAAATTATCCTAGATTATATCCAAAAACACTATTCAAACGTCATACTTTAACTAAATATAATTAAATTATTTATATTTTAATCAATATAAATAACTATCATATTGTGTATTACAATGACGGAAAACATCAATCAAATGTCTGCCAATAAAATATTGATTTTAGCTGTTGAGTCTCGAAACCCATATAGTATTGGAGGAGGTTAAAGCTCTTAACGCTAACAGGGTACTACGTCCTGACACTTTTTTTTTTTTTTTTTTACGTGGAAGTTGAATTCAAAATCTCCTATTTTTACCAAAGGTGTATCAATTCATGCTTTTTTATTATTATTATTATTATTTTTTAAATACTCCATCGTTTAAAAACATCATAGTCCTCACTGCTAATCTAATTTTTTCAACCCTAAAACTAAATGCTTCACCACCAATATTACCAGCGAAAATGGTAAAAGTCTGTTTTAGTCCCTTAATTGTTATATTTTTCTCTTTTACTCCCAAATTTCTGATTATGTTTCACTTGAACTCTTAAACCTTAATTTTTGCGATTAAGTTTAAGTTTAAGTAGAGACTGAATAGATTCAAAAATTCAATGACAATAGAAATTAGATTTCCTTCATTACATTAAATTAAATTTTTAAAATCATAAAAATACAAGGACTCATTTAAGAAATAAATGATAATTGAAATTATTAAAGATTTTTCTCAAATTAATATAAATATATAATTATTACACACGCATATATATAAAGAGCGAAAGAATTTACCCAAAAAAAAACAAAGGCGAAAGAAAAAAGGATTACAAGTCAAATGATGCCGATAATAATTCAAAATATTTATAATTAAAAATCCCCAAAATTTCAACTTTGCTAATTATAAGCTTCTGCTGTTCTTCTTCTCTAGCCTTTAAGATCGGCTTCCTCGTGGAGCTCGCTTTCGTGCCTGTCTGCCACCATGCCAACCACCTCCGTTGCTCTGACTCACCGCCCTACCGACCTTCTGATCCGACTCGCCTCACCCGACTCCGAAATCAAGCTCAGGGCCCTCAGAGAAGTGAAGAACCGGATCATCGGTAATCGCACTAAGAAGCTTGCCTTTCTCAAGCTTAGCGTCATCCCCGTCGTCTCCTCCATCCTTGCCTCCGCCATTGTAGAATCTGGTTCTCAATCATCCGATGGTGATGTCAAAATTACCGATAGATGTAGCAACTACAATAACAACATTATTGTTCAGTCGGTAGCTGCTCTCGGAAGCTTCGCATGCGGATTTGAAGCCGGCGTTCAAGCCGTTCTGGATGCCGGTGCTTTACCTCATTTAGTTCAACTTTTATCCAATTCCGACGAGAAGGTATTTGTGTTCTGTTCCAAATTTATTTGTATTTTATTTGCTGAAAATAAAATGGGGAAGAAAAAGAACCGCGAACCAGAACTGAGGTGGTGGTGGAATATCAAAATTCTTTTGCTAATCTTGTGGAAGCTACACTCTGTCCTTTGAGTAATTGGGTTGATAGTTCATGCGTAAAATTTTGTTCTTTGGCTGCAGAGAAAATGAGGGGAAGAGAATTCTCGTGTTCATAGAGTGGTTATTCTTATTTCGCGTTTAAATACAAGTTCCTTATTTTCTTTATGTGCTGTTTAATATGTTGTGCGAATACAATGGAATCCTTGTTATATTTTATGCATTTTTCATGTGCTAGTCATAGAAAGATCCAGCTGTCTGAAACCTTTTCCGCTGACTTGATTGTGTGTTTCGTCATGATATTCTGTTTAAGAATGATGGATTTATTTGATCTTCAGGTAGTAGATGCTGGTGCTCGTTCTCTCAGAATGATTTATCTGTCAAAACTAACACCAAAATATGAATTCCTCCAAGAGAAAAAGATGGAATTCATTCTTTCATTATTGAATAGTGAAAATGAAAATGTCACTGGGCTTGGTGCAAGTATAATCACACACTCTTGTAAGACAAGAATGGAGCAGAAGGCATTATGCGATGCTGGGGTTCTCAAGAGGCTTCTTAGCCTCCTTGAAGGTTCTCTGAGTCAGAGATATGCTAGTTTGGAGTCTCTGGCTGCAGTATTCAGGGACAATCCAGAAGTCATTCTAAAGTTTCTGGGACCAGAAAGTGGAAGAGCATTGAGTTCAATTATTGGATTGACAAAAGATAGGTGTCCTCGAACAAGATTACTTGCCTGCACATGCCTGATTGTCATAAGAAATTCTTCTCCTTGTCATCTGCAAGACTTAGGAATGACAACCAAATTGGTACATCTCTTGCTTGAGCTTCTTGATGATCCTGGCCAAGTGGGAGATGACACTCCCTTTGTTTTTTCTAGTTTAATTACTGAAAAGGAGGATGTCCAGAAATTAGCTTTCGATGCAAATGCTTTTGGTAAGTTATGGAGCCACTTGCAAAACAGTCAATTGCATCCTAAGCATTTCCAAGGTATCCTTCTGGCATTGGCTGATCTATGCTCAAAGTTGGAGGACTGCAGATCTAGATTACTGTCGTTGGAGGTTTGCATTTTATAGAATAATTTATCATTTTGCACAATTCATTATCTTTTGGCTGCCTGCCTTCTTTTAGGTTGTATTGTTTTGCATCATTAGTTATTATGAAAGAGTTCATATCTTAAATATTTGTTCTTAAATTCCAGAAGTCATTTTAATCATCAATGAAAGTATATAAAGCACTTGAATTTGGAAGAAATGTACTGAACAGGTTCAGGAAGTGGAAATAGGTAGGAATTATTGATTAAGTTGGGTTAGTTTGGTTCCTTAATGAAGTGCTGTATATCCCAATTGATTTGCAACTTCACCTCTAAAGGAACGTGGCATCTAATTTGGGCAAATACTAGTGCATATTAATTTCTGTGGTTAATTTATATTCTTTTATTTATTAAATGGTGGATGTGCAAGACTCAAAATTTTGTGCTAAAGAGCATGGAATTTTGAGTCTTGCACGTCTACCATTTAATAAATAAAAGAATATAAATTAAAGAGCATGGAATTTTGAGTCCTCTTGAATGCATAATGTTGAGAATTCTTATTAAATGAGCAATTCAATAAGAGACACCAGATCAATTTGATATTGTTGTACAATTTTGATCAGAGATCTTGGATTTGGAATAAGTTTATTAGTGGATCACGAAATCTTAGTGATCTTCTCTATCTAGTGAATGGGGAGTCCATTTTGAAAGTGTTTTCTTTGCAGCCACCCCAAGTTTATTTCAATAGGAATTACACGAGGGTAGTTGACATAATGGAAACTTTTGGTATAAAGTACATTACACTGTCAATTTAGGGATTGGAAATTTACTCATTTTATGTCTTTAGTTCTGGATGTCTGAGGATAGATGGGGCGATTCAGGTGAGATCCAATGTAGATCCAACTTTCTATTCATTTGTGAGATCCGGGTGGTCCTTGGGGGACCGCCACGGCTCTTCTCTTCTCGAGAATCCATACATCCCCTGTGAATTCTTTCATAATAACTGATTCACATCATCAAGTGTACCTGCTGCAAATCTCATTCCAGTTAAACTATCTGCGCCACCAATATTATTTTGGTAACAAAAATGTATTGTTAGGAAGTATATCAAGATTTAGTATCTGGGTCAATATAACGGACCAATTCTTCTTAGTTCACATCTTTGTTGAAAGGATTTTTTTTGTAATTTCTTATGTATTACATAAGAATTCAAAAAATACTGATCCCCATCTACACAAGTAAATCAAGTGATAAATTTCCAAAATGGCATTGTCCATCATTTTCATACTCTTTTTGTTCCTTGTTTTGGGTTATTCTTGCATCCCTCAAAATTCAAGGACTAACCAGTGACTTGAAAATAAAAATAGGGAATAGGTTCATTAGTTTGAAGTCTTCTAATAGAGCTTATGTGATGCAGAAGCATCCAAATTATATTTGTATTTTTTTTAATTTATTTTCCTTCCTTATTTAGGATTCCTTTTTTGTAGAATATTTTACTTAATTAATTAAGAACGGTTTCCAGTTTTCCTTCTTTGTTTACGATTCCTATTTAGTAAAGTATTTTACTTGATCAAATATATTTCAATTTAGAATTAGGATATGTCCTAACTAGCATAAATAGGATGAAAATAGTCAATTTATGTATCGTTTTTTTTTAATCTCAGTGCAGAATTTCAATTCTGAAATTTCCTTTTAAATTTAATAATTTTTTGTTGTTTCTTCCACAGTCATCCTATTTTAGGTCCAATTGTTGAGATCTAATTGCTTTGAACTCTTCTGCTACATCATTATGATTGATAAAAATAGAAATGTTCAATCATAAAGGATCAACAAAATGAGGTATGTTCATTAAAAATTCACATACAAAAGAACTTGAACAAATATAAATGATATCCAAGAATTCTTCAAACCTATCATAGACTTTTTTGAGATAGGTAAACTAGAGTATATGAATATTCCATCTCATACAACTCAAATAGAACCACTCAAATACAGTTGAAATAGATAGTTGTAATATAAACTTCTTAATCCTATGATTCAACATTTTTCTCCAAATATGACAGTATGAAAAGGAATATCTTGGGAACTCCTATGTTTGGTCATGAACTTTTTTGAGATAGGTAAACTAGAGTATATGAATATTCCATCTCGTACAACTCAAATAGAACCACCCAAATACAGTTGAAATAGATAGTAGTTGTAATATAAACTTCTTAATCCTATGATTCAACATTTTTCTCCAAATATGACAGTATGAAAAGGAATATCTTGGGAACTCCTATGTTTGGTCATAATATCAAAATATCAAGTGGGCTCATTCCTCCTTTTATTTTGATTGTTGCTGGCCTCTTGAATCTTCTATTTGCCCATCATTATTTTCATTGATTTAGTATTTGTTTTTGGAGCGTAATGTGGCCTTATTGTTGTTTTCTATATTCTTGATAGGAGTTTTCTTGTTACCGTCCTATAAATCGATTGAAACCTCATATTCATACTAGAACCACAATAGTTTTCAGTTTAGAATTAGGATTTGACCAGTATAAACAGGATAATGATAGTCAATTTATATCGTATTTTTGCTTCAGTACATAATTTTAATTCTAAAATTTTCTGTAGCCTTAAGTTATTTTCTATTGTTCTCCCACAATCATCCTATTCAAGTCCTAATTTTTTAGATATAATTGCCTTGAACTCTTCCACTATGTCATTATACTTGACAAAATTAGAAATATGAGATCGTATAGAATCGACAAATGCGGTGCATTAATAAAAAATTCACTTATAAAAATGGAACAAAAAGACATTTGTGCCCCTTCTATATCTTACATCTATAATTTCTTTTAGGGATGAAGCTTCAATTTTGTTGTTGTTATTATTATTATTATGTTTGGGTGGGGGGAGTTGAGTTAAATGTTATGATAGATATAAATGCATTATTGATATTATTATGAGTGACAACAAAAGGATTAAAAGTAAAAGATAAATAGGATATGAAAGATATTTAAGTAGAATCATAAGGGATAGAACAAAAATAGAAAAGATTTTTTAAGGTGCCATAAGCTTATTTTAGGGGGGGAAAAAACTTAAAGTTCGTTGTTGAAATTTTTTAGTTTTACCAAATCCTGGGCTGGGGAGCATGGCCCCTTTGAGGGGGCCATATAGCTTTCCCTTGGCCCTGTAAGATTTCTTTCATATTTTGAGAAAGAAAAAGTTCTGGAGTGGGTTGTTAATTGGTATAATGCTAGTAAATTAGAAACTTTTTCGAATGATATCAAGTATTTCTCAAACCTGTTGTAGAATTTATTGATATAGGTAAACAAGAATCTCAATTCAAGAATCGTATATGAGACGTTCATCCAGTACAACTCAGTCAGAACCACCCATTTGAAATAGGTTTGTGTAATAGAAACTTCTTAGTCCTATCAACCCAAAAAAAAGGGAAGAGAAAGAAAGGGAGAGAGAGAAAGAGAATCTTGTAAACTCCTTTTTTTGGATAATGCTATCAAAATATCAAGTTGGTCTATTACTCTCTTGGTGTTGATTGTTACAGGTGTCTCCATTATTATTTTCCTTGATTTTGTTTTTTTATTTATATGTAATGTAGCCTTTATTGTTTATCTTCTTTATTATTGATAGGAATTTTCTTGTTATGATCCTATGAGTCGATTGAAACCTCAGATTCATACTAGAACCACCATAATTTAATGAAACTTTTAAACTAAGCCCAAAGAAATCGTTGAAGACAACAATTTTGTGCTGCTTTAAAAGATAGAAAAGTGTGCACGCAAATGTTCTCACCATTGATAATGTCTGTTTTGTATAGTCATACGCATTCACCCTCTATGACATCAAGAATGTCTAGTTCTGTTAAGCATATGCTATAAAGAAGTAAGTTATCAAAAGTAAAGGTTACAAAAGTATTACACTTAAAAGTATTTTCTGCTTAAGCATGCTTCTGATTTGTATTGCTAATATATTTCACTAACATATAGGTTTTGAAGTTGGTGGCTGATGCACTAACTCATGATAGTGCTGATGTACGCACTGCAGCTTGTATTTGCGTAAGAAGTGTCACTAGGTCAATCAAGGTTTGTGAACATAAGACAAGTTTACGATTTTTGACATTTCAGTTTATATGGTTATATCCTTGCTAATGATATTTCATTCAGAACTTGTGTGCAGGATATTTTATGAATGACATGCTTGTTATTCCCTTGGTCCAGCTGTTACATGACCCTTTGGTGTCTGTCCAGGTATGTGTTGAGTCATGTTGTCCATGATCAGAAGTGATTTGAAAATCTTCAGTTTGAATGCACTACCTTCACCAAAAACTAGAATGAATTGCAAAGCAGAACTCATTTTAAAATGCCTCTGTCAAGTGCTCTTGTGCCGAAGATGAAAGGGGCTAAGCTATCTGCCAACACTGTGGGATGTAAAAAATACACCGGTAGGGGAGTGTTCCGCCTTAGAGGGGCATTATTCTGGCAATCGAAGCCTGCTGTCATATTCCTACATTAAGCTTTCATTCAAAATATTACCCGTTAAAACAACACATTTATGTGTGGCTTACATTTAAAATGAATTGGATTTTTTTTAGTGGTATCTATCATGTCGATTGCTATCCACTTCTTAAATGCTATTGAGGTTGGGAAGTATAAAATTATACGGCAATCCCCTTTAATGTGTGTTTTTATCAGGTAGCAGCTCTTGGTGCTATTAGCAATATACTAGTTGATTTTACAACACAAAAGTCAATCTTTATTCGAAGTGGAGGCTTAAAACAGCTTATTCAGTTATCAAAATCAATGGATTCAACCGTCAGGTTAAATGCATTATGGGCTTTGAAGAATATGGTGTTTCTGGCAGATAATAAATTTAAAGAAGAGGTTTTCATGGACCTAACTGCCTCACTATTGGCAACCCTTATATCTGGTAACTTACAGTTTTTGTAACTATGAGGTCTTTCAAGTATGGTGATAATTTTTTTTTAAAGTAAACTGAGCATCCATTTGCATTTTCACTGCAGACCATGATCCCTTTGTTCAAGTGGAAGCACTGGCTCTTGTTCGGAATCTTGTTGATGGAACTATCAGCTCTGTTGAATGTGTCTTTGCTGAAAATTGTATTATATTAGATGCTGTTGGAAGGCAATTAGAGAAAGCTTCAAAAAATGAAATTGGCATACAGGTTAGAAGTATTTTCAGCTGAGATTGTATGCAAAATGGTAATTGGAGCTTATAACTACTATATAGATGGTTAGATGGGGCCTTATTGATGTCATTTGGTTTGTCATTTATAAATCTAATATGTTTGTCACATATCTTAAACAAAAATTGCTTCATTGACTGGAATCTGCTCATTGTAAGTGAAATGAAGTAATCAGCTTTGCAGTATCACCCTTTATAATTTAGATGTTAGATATAAAATTAATTTAGGTGATAATGAGCTGATGTTCTCTGAGGCCATGTTTCATATGCTATAAATGATTTCTTAGGTGATGATTGTTGGATCATCCTCGGTGAAGATTTTGAGAGAATGTAGAAAAGCTGATAAAACTCTTTGTTTTAAGCATAATCGTTATAGATGTCTCGTACCACAAAGCAGAAGGAGAATTTACATTCAAGGATAAGCATACAATCTAGGACTCAGAAATACACTCTAATTTAACAATTTTATAGCGAAGGACAGCATTCTCTTCAACTATCACTCATAGAGGGAAGAAAATGATGCATGTTATATACTTGAATATTCTTTTGCAAATAAACTAAATCCTTTCCTGAGGAAATGAATGGTTATTAGATTGATATCCTTGATACTAGCAAAAGTTGCTTGTTATGATTTAGTTTCAGTGTTAAGTACTTGGAGTATTTTGAATAGTGTGGGTAACATGGTGCACCAGCAACTGCCGTCATTCCACCATGTTTTGGGGAAACATGCAAGAAAGAAATTGGAATCGGGGGCATCATTAGTGTACTGTTTGTAGCTTATGCAGATTCCAAAACCTGTTCTGTTTTAGGGAATGTATGTGCTTGGCAATGTAGCCAGTGGCAATGAGTTTCACAAGGAAGCAGTGATGCATCAACTCCTTCATCAAGTGGAGAACGATACTCAATATTTTATAATGAAGTTCTTGCAGAGTAATGACAACCGGTTGCGTTTGGCTGCTGTCTGGGCCATAGTAAATCTCACATTTCCATCAAGTTCTGGGGCTTTTGGTCGGCTTCTTAAACTAAGGAGTGCTGGCATAATACCTCAAATAACGAACATGGTCCATGATCCCTGCCTGGATGTAAAGGTCCTACATTTATATCCCAATGTGGATTTCCCTTTTACTAATCCAAAATGTTCACTATAACCATATACCGATGATTTATCTTATGCAGCTTCGTGTTAGAACAGTGCTCAATCAGGCTATGACTTGTGGTGATGGCCTCAAATGATCATTTTGATTTATCGCTCAAACCTAGCACTAATATAAGAGATAATGCAGTCTAGTTCTTGATGTTGACCTTTTTGCAAGAGATGGCAACTTTTTTCTCGTGAGGCATGAAATATTTGATGCTTCAACCAAGGTTCGTAATCATTTGAACTAGAGAACTAGCTTGATACTGTGAGATCATTCATTTCATCATTTGAGAGTATCACCTATTAATTACATATTGCCCCTTCCTCATGATTAATTCAGTGCCATTATTTATTTAAACATAACTTTGGAAATGCATCAACGGACCTAGATATTTTTGAACCGCCAGCAAATAAATTAAGAGCGACCTTGCTTTTCTATTAAATTCATCAGCATATTGGATTCACAAGCCAACTGTAACCTTCTCTGTCCCTAGAATAAGATGCTAGCATCAGAGTACAGATGATTCTGGTTCATTTTCTCCTTGTTGGTGCATCTTGGAGTTCTTTGGAGACACATTGCAGAGATTAACCACTCTATTTCTTGTTTTCTTAAAATAATTTTCCTTTTGCTTCTGCAGGTGCTGCACATTGCTTCAGTTTTTCCAGTCAGAGCAGTGCTGAAACTTTCTTGTTATTTTGGGGCACCCCCGATCTGGTTACCCTCGAATCTCATTGCAATTACATGTACTGTGTTGTCTTTGTGTGTATACAACAGTCCTTTATGTAATTAGAGGCGTTACAAACTTATAACCATGTAAGACAAGATTGCCTGAGTAAGTTATACCCTATATCCAATTAGTATAAGTTATACCATCTATCCAATTAGTATAACTGTTTGGTAATTCAGCTGCATCCTCTTTAATTATGTTTCTTGTTTGCTAAGGCTGGCATGTTAGCACCTGGATAATTTTTGTGAAAGACCTAACAAGTTGGGTGCTGAACGGCAAGAATGTTCATACTGTGGAAAAGCACAGTACAACAGGCCCAAAAGATTCATCTGTCAGTGAGTGCAGTTTCTCAAGGTCCTGAGAACCATGGGTAGCTGAGTAATTTATGCATTCCATAATGCTATTTGTACCAATTCATTTTGTACTAACTTGTCTCAACTATATTAAAATACTAGTACATAAATAGGTAGATTGATAAAGTGTAAGTATTTTAATGCATGTTCGGCAAGATTTGGTATAAAATTGCACAAGCTCAAAATTTTGGCACCCTGGCTGTTGCAGGATAGATAACATTTATATACTTTTTTTTTTTTTTTGGTATACAATGTCCAACCATTTGTTATTAATTTGAGAAAAATAATAGAATAAAAAGTCTCTGGAACCAAACAGGTTGGTGTTAAACCAAAGATGCATACATATACATTAGTAACAGCAGTAGAAACTAAGAAAATGAAAACTAGAATATAAAGTTGTGGCTCCTGCATCAGCCAATCTTCTCTGTGTTTGAATCATCTGATGGCCATATTACTGTCTCCATTAGCCGTTCGCGCATCAACTCCAAGTTCTCATCAGATATTTCTTGATATATTTCAGCATGATTGCATTTCTGATAAAAAAAAAAAAGTTAACAAGAAAAATAATTTTAATTAACATCTATGCTTTGCTTTGCATGTTACAGACCAAATGAGGCACTTTCTCACCTTAACCCATTTTCCATACAGATGGAGCCTTGTAACCATCACTCTTTCAGCAAGGTCTTGCTTCTCCTGTGAGTGGGAAATGTGATCCATAGATATAAATATTTATATATCTTCACAAATATTTCCCCACTGTTAATAATTCCAGTGAGAATAGAGTATTAATTTGTGAAACACTACCTTCACAAGGATGCGGATGAAACGCTTTCCATCTCCTGGCTTATTTGATACAACGAAACTGTAAAACATGTGGAAAATTAGGCATATTTCATCACCAAAAGTAAAAACTTTTCCTTTTGCTTGGTAAAATTTCTTATCTAAGGCCTGTTCATGGTTTTAATTCTAAGCAGCCAACAAACAGAATGAATGTGAAAATTGGGAAAAACTACTTCTTACGAGATATTTTATCATTGGCTAAACTTGTGGACAAGAGGAAGTGTGCTTGCTATTAACACTATGTAAAAGAAATTTGTCACTTCTTGTTAAATTGCTACGAAAATCTATGTTCGTTCTAGTCCTGCCAGCAGATGATTTTGCAGTCCCTTTAATCTTTTTGTGACCAAATATAATATGAGATAAAGTGATTACTCCCTTTGGAGATTTACATTTTTTGTGTTCATGGATGAAAAGTAAGCTCTTTGATATGATATGAAGTTGTTAACTATAAAGCTTAACAGTGTCGAAATCCTTGCAAAAAATATTATGGAAAAACTAAAAAGGATGGTACTTACTCATAAAACCACCGATATTGCGTTGGATTCATCTCATATAGCTGGCTAAGAACAGTTCTTACTGCTTTGTACGTGAAATAGTTGAGTATTTGCTGCAAGCCAGGAACAACTTGATCAACATAAATTTCACAAACTTCATATATTGATAGACAGCTCACAAATTATCCAAGAAACAGAAGCAGATCATGTCATGGTAGAACAAGCAAATAAAAGAATACATTGATTATGCTTAGCTTACAGTTTTAACATCTCCAAAACTATCTTCATATTGGCCTCCCAGTTCATTAACCACCACAAGTCTCCGGTCCTTTCTATGCTTCCTTGAACTCCTGTTAACCATAGGAGAAATCCCTTTTGATGAGAGCCTCCAATCATGCCATGAATCCACAAAAGAACTCCCCAACTCCAATGAACCGGGCCTTGCTAATTGCTTTCTTCTCATTGAATTCCTTTGCAAAGTCAATTCTCCACTGTTTTTCAGTGCATCCAAACACAAACATGGATTAGTGTGCGAGTCCACCACCGATGAGCCGACCACGGATAAAGCTGCCACCATTTTTGTTTCAGCACGTACAATTGAGCTTAAAAAAAAAAAGCAAGCCCCTTCAAAGAATAACTAATAAAAGTTGATCAGAATTACTATTAAATTTAGTTTTGGAGTGTTTAATTCAACAAAGTAAAAGATACCCACTAAAGAATATAAAGAAAGAGCAAAAGGGTACCCAAGAAAAAGAGATTTTTGCAATTGAAAACGAAGATTTATAAACTGACGAGAGAATTGGGAGCTTAAGAAATGGAGGGTTTTTTTCAGCAAGGAAAGGAAGAAGAATGTAGGGAAATTTCTTAACCAGACACAATTTTTGAGGTCGAAAATTCCCCAAGAGAGAAAGTGGCAAGACTCAAAATGAGTTTTTTTTTTTTTTAATTAGCTTCCTTCCTATTATTGGATTTTATTTCTAATTTTGTAGAGCGGAAGCAAAAGTTCCAGTGTACCTGGACGGCTTCTTTCCAACTAGGTGGCTGCGTGGCCACGTGGTAGAATATTGTGAATCTTGATGAACGTGTTAAATTGAGCATTTGATCTTGAATCTTTGACTTTGTCTATGATTCATGTGTGGTGTTTGAACGGAACCGCTGCCCCAACGGTGTTTTTATGCCCACGCGCATTTTTGTCGTGTACAAGCCGGTTGCAATTTTGCACAAGCAAGGCGGGTTTAAAACAGTAATACCAAGCCTTTAATATGATACCAATTCTTTTAAAATTTATATTTCGATATCATTAAGATGATGCAGTAATTAAAAAATATGCCTATAACATTCAACTGTATTTTTTCAGATTTAACGGTACTGAAATACGTCTAATGTTTTCAAAAAATTATTACCAATTTGCATTAATTTTGGTGCTAATATACAATCTAATGGTAAATTCTGGTACTATTCATATTTTTAATACCACCGGAAAGTAACAACGCTTTGAATAAATGTACTTAGTTCTTCGATTCATTGAATTGTATATAAAATAACTTGAGGAATTAGGTCAACCATGGATGGAGTAACTTAAATTTGCTAAGAACCCTTGAAAGAAAAGGTGAGTGAATGAACCAACTCATAGTAGATTTTATAACATATTTGAAGCAATAAGGTGAGCGGATTTACGAGTTATGGAACTTCGAATGTGAAATAGACGCTCTTACAAACGCGTGAGGGTTGCAGTGCGGACAATAAACAGATTCTAACTTGCAAGCAATAAAAGTCGCAAAATGCAACAGTGGCAGTTAACCCACCAAACCTCACCGACCCTCAAATTTCGGCCACCACTTTCCCCACATTAACTGGGTTACGTCTAGCCCAGCCCATCTGGCTTTAAAACCATTATCAAAAGTTTTATACCGATCCATAGAATATTATACAAGTGGTGACAATTTTATAAATTAAATAAACTTACACAAATATTAAATATACGGTGGCAATTTTATAAATATCTATTATTTGTTTTGTAGCTGTGTTCATTAGTTTCTCGAAAAATATTCATTACAATAAAGTAAATGTTCATTAGTTTATTACTAAAAAATTTTTAAAAATAATATAATATTCATTAAATTATATATACAATGCATTTTCCTTAAGATTATTTAATAAATTTATATCTATAAAAAAAATCGTAAATTGAAAAATGTTAATTAGTTATTAAAAAATGTTCATTGTAAATAAAGTAAAAATTCATTAATTTATTGTTACAAAAATTAAAAAAAATATATAATATTCATTAAATAATATACACAATGCATCTTATTCAAGAATTTAATGGATTTCTTGAGAAATGTTCATTTATTTATTATTGGAAGGTTCGTTACAAATAAAATAAAGGTTCATTAGTTTATTATTACATGTTCATTTTGTTTTAAGACTCTAGATTTATTAGCAATGAAGTAAAATATTCATTAGTTTATTGAAAAATATTCATTACGAATGAAGTAAATGTTCATTAATAAATATTTATTAGTTTATTAATAAATATTTATTTCTTATATTACTATAAGTTCATTTTATTTATTTGTGTACTTTATTTAATCAATTTTTTTTATTTTGATTTGTAAATATGAATTCATTGTAATATAAAAAAAATTCAAAATGTAACAAAAAATTGAGACAAAATATACAAAAAAAACAACAAATCAAAACAAATAACATCTAAAAAAACATAATATCTGCTGATTTTATTTTAAAATAAAATGAATATCTATCAATAAAATAATAAACATTTTACTAATAAATTAATGAACTTTTTACTAATAAACTAATGAATTTATAATAACAAATGAACATGTATAAGTTTATTTTTTTATAAAATTGTCACTATATTTTATTACTGTTCTCATATGTATGAGGTTCGTAATGTTCTACGGATCAGAATCAACAATATAATTTGTGTCATTATCCAAACCAGCTCAAATGTTGTGGGCCGCAATAAATTCATGGCCCACTATCAATGACGAAAACGGCGTCGCTCGCCTTATATTGCTTTTATTATTATTATTATTATTTCTTTCAGCTTCGCTCTCCCTTAGCTGCGATACGCAGGAGGTTCAAGCTTGAACAGTAAGGGCAAGGAAAGGAAGAAGGGAATCAAGAAAGTAAAGGAAGGAAGAATTTGCTGTGCAGATTCTTGAATTTGAAATAAAATTATCAAGAGAATGTTCTACAGAGGGTAAGAGACTTTTCCAATTTTCAATTTCTACCTATTGTGTTCTCTTGTTCTTTTTGGTTGAAATTGATGTCTTTCTCTTACTCCTTGATTGAAATAATTCCTGGGTTTGGGTATAAATTTCTAGATCATTTAGCTGTTCTTGATTCTTTGCTTCAACTGTTATTAACTTGTGCTTCGTATTTTAATGCATTTCGTAAGTTTATGGTGCGGTTTCATTTTTTTCTTTTTTAAATTGTCCTTTAATTTGGATAATCTTCCTAAATTTAAAATTTTCCTCCTGGGGTTGGGTTCAAATTATGGCTGAAACCCATGCCATCTGGACCCCTCATGTTATGTTTGTTGGTGGGTAGGGTGCTACTATGGTAACCATGGGTTGGATTTTTCAGCAATTAGACCAATCCACATGTTCTTGTGGTGATGTAATTGTACATAATATGAAATGAAGATAGTCTTGTGTTTATATGGGCTATATTTTCGCGGATTCTGAAGAGTGATTTACTTTGTTTTCACATATTGGTCGTCAATTTTCAGAAATCTCATCAGCAAGTATTATGTCTTGGCTTGCGAAATTGGGAATAAACTCTAGTGGCCAATGTCCACAAATTAAATAAAGAGAACTTTAGGAGCAATTATGTTTTATCATGGCATTCTAACTAGTTTTTGGAGCAAATTTTGGGCTCTTTAAGGTAGAAAAATATTTTTCTGTTCGAAGTCGGGTAAGCAAAAACATACTTGCCCCTTACTTTCTGTAGAGGCCAGCGCAGTTTATATTTTTACTCCTATATTGATGAATTGAGGATATACACATTGCAGAGGTCCATTTTGGTGCCAATGAATGCATATAGATAAAAGAGAGACACTGCATCAGTGAATGCAGTCTGCCTGTTCATGCCTCTAGTATAATTACTTGGCATGTGACATTTTTGTTGGAAGCCATGCAAAGAACAAGTTTTTATTTGAGAGATATTAAGGGAATCTCAAGTTAAACTAAGCGAACAATTTTCTGATTAGGTGGTCAGGCAGGCAGCTTCTAAATGTCTTTCTGTCTAGCAGGTTTGGGCATGGTCTTGTGGTAGATATAGGACAAATGCTTCCCAAACAATAAATTTAATTTTATTGAAAATTAGAGTTCATAAAGTGAACCACTTTCCTTTTCAGGTGAAAAATGGAATGAGGAAGGAAACATTGGGCTGGGACCTGATGTGAGATGCATTAGACATTTTAAAAAGACAATACTACCTAAATGTATAAATGGATGAAATGAAAGCATATGGTGCAAATGAGTTAACCACAGTCACATTTGTAAAAGGGGGAAAATTGAACGGTTGATGAAACACTTAATGTATTGTTATGATGGATCAAATGACATGACACGAAGATGGTGTCAGTAAATGAGGCTGTTCCGAATCCAACTTGTTCTTTTTAAAAGGTTAAACAAACATGTAGCTGGTGTACTATACTGAGACCAGGTCATTCAGCCACACTGAGACATCATATATATATTGGATCATTTTTTAATCCTACTTTATAAGGATTCTGTTTTCTAGTTGCATAAGAATAAAATGAACCAGGATAAGTCTTCAATATATTTGTTTAATGCAATACCTTGTTTTTGCATTATCATGTGACATAGTGTTGATAATCTTCTCTATTTGCTTAAATGACTTTGGAAATTAAAGTAGATATCCTGATGGTGGTGATGGGCATGAAATGGGTGCAAAGCGTCAGCGGTTAGTTGATCAGGGTCCTCCATTTTATGGAGCTTCCCTGGGTTCCAGTTTTATGTATAATCCGCCAGCTTATGGATATGTCGCCCAGCCTCCTCCTTTCCCTGTTGTCCGACTTCGTGGACTCCCATTTGATTGCACGGAAACTGATGTGGCCGAGTTCTTCTGTGGTCTGGACATAGTTGATGTTCTTTTTGTGCACAAGGTTGGAAAGTTCACTGGTGAAGCTTATTGCGTTTTGGGTTATCCTCTTCAAGTTGACTTTGCACTTCAAAAGAATAGGCAAAACATGGGGAGGCGATACGTTGAGGTTTTCAGAAGTAAGAGGCAGGATTATTACAAGGCAATAGCAAATGAAGTTTCAGATGCTCGTGGTGGTTCACCACGCAGAAATGCATCAAGGGCTAAATCTTATGATGAGGGAAAGGACTCAGCTGAACATACGGGGGTACTACGTTTGAGAGGACTGCCATTTTCTGCTGGCAAGGATGACATGATGGAGTTCTTCAAAGATTTTGTGTTATCAGAGGATTCAATTCATATCACAATGAACTCGGAAGGGAGGCCGACGGGGGAAGCCTTTGTGGAGTTTGCAAGTGCAGAAGATTCAAAAGCAGCAATGGCAAAGGATAGGATGACTCTTGGGAGTCGTTACATTGAGCTGTTTCCTTCATCGGTAGAGGAGTTGGAAGAGGCAGTTACAAGAGGCCGGTGATTCTCGCTTTCAGCCATTTGTTTTACCGGTGATGTTGAACGTACCCTTATTGTTCAAAATTTTGCTTCATTACGTTTTCTTAGTGCAGTTTGCTCTTTGTTTCGAACCCGTTATTTTTCATAAAATTTTCTATAGAACATTTGCTATTCAACCATATTGTATTTCTATTATGTCATCAGGTTAGTTATTTAATCATAACTTGACAAGTGCATCACTTGCAGCTACTTGTCGAAACTTCTCTGGTTCATTATGATATTGCATTAAATCAACGGCGTGGAAAATGGTTGGAGAAGTTAGAGGTTGTTTGTTTCAAGGGAGTTAGGTGGAAAAGAAAAGAAATGCTCTTGTTTGGTTACCAAGGGAAATTATTAAAAATAAAGGAAATTCTGAATTAAGTTCCTTAGCAAAGGTTAAAATTATTTTCTTTTCCATTTAGTAACCAAACAATATGGAAGTTTTTGTTATGTTATATTAATATATGATGGAGGAAATTTATTATTAAGTTTCTGCATTTTGTTAGAGATTTGCTGTCATCATTTTTATACTGGGAATAGGATTTTCTATGGTCTGAGAAACCATTCTCAAATTTGGTTTTACCAAAAACTACCCTTAAGACTTTAAAGTCAGAAAAGAAAAGAGACAAGCCAAAGCACTGCAACAGCCAACAAGCAATACTGCAACTGCAAGATCATCATGGGAAGGCTAAAATGAAAGCATGGGCTCTACAAACCAGCTTTTGCTGCACAAATTCATTATCTGAAGTCTGAACTATAATTTTTACTGCTTTTGAGAGAATAAAAAGGAGAAGACACTAGCTAAAAGAGGACATTTCTTGATACAAATTAAAATATTAAATTACTCTTCATAGTAAATAAAATAAAAAAATAAAAAAGGGTTCTGTAATTTTCCCTTGGTGTCAATTTTCAATAGATTCTGAATTATATATAACATATCCATTACAATGCTGGAATATTGAATCAAATTATCAAGCAAAATTAATAAAATAAAACATTTGTTTGCTTTCTGTTTCTGTTTTCAGACATTGCATTGTTGCCAAGGAATTTTATCCAATTTTCAATTTATGGCTATTTTATCTCATTCTTTCTCAAAAAAAAAAAAAAAAAAATTGTAGAAGTATTGAGATTGAGTTTTTACATCGCCTATCCATCAATATTTGTGTTAGTTTAACATATTTACGGTAATTGCAAGTAGGTGGCTATCATTATTGTGTATGTCACAGTCCACTCTATATATCTTCTAAGGAATAAAAAAATTTGGGTTACAATTAAAATCAAAATATTTTTTATTGAGATTCAAGCAAGCAAACTTTACAGTAAAATTAATTGATAAAAATGATTATATATATCTTTTAATCTCCTTAAGATAAGCCCAAAATCAAAATGATTATTATATATAATAAGCATAATTAATTAATTAATTCCTCTAATTGACCCATGTGCTGGAAGAAAAGTTCAAGAATTTTGCTTGTATTATGCTCCATGAAATTTTGAAATGGTGGTGAGGATAAGAGAGCCACCTGCAGTGCACGAGTGCTCAACTCTTTTTAGGATCCCCTGCAGATGTTTAGCAAAACGACAAACCAGATAATTAAAAACGCAGAAAAATACAGTGGCCGTGAATCAATTTAATAATGGCTGACCATGTTAACCTAATTTCTACCCTTCCCTTCCTGCCTGTGCATGTGAGACAAAAACATTACTACCCCTTTTTCTTTATCTTTTTATTTTTATTTTATTTTGTTTTGTTTTGTTTTTTTCTTGTTAATTGGCTCTTAAATCTTAATTAAGTTGAGAATCTTAACTATCAACCGATCACATGCTTTGGCCTCAAAGCATCCCCATGTTAATTTTTCTTTTTTTTTGCAATCTATGAAATCCTATTTTTTAAAATCAAAATTTGTCATAATATATATACTATTTTTCATTTGGAAATAAGAAATTTAATCTATTTCTCATTTACGTAACGAAACAATAATATACTGTCATATAAATAAATTTTTTTATTTTTCAGAAATATAAAATTAATTGTGAAAATACTAATTTATTTTTTTTTTCTAAAATAAAATTAACCTATCCCTAGTGTAAGTACTATCAGAAGATTAAAATGGCTTTTAATTATAAATCCCGGGCAGCGGGCAGCTGACCTAATTAAGATGCTTCCTTAATTATAATATAAAACCCTAATTTGCTTGAAGAGTCAAATATATCTATCTCCTCTTTCTTCTGGATTAAGATTAAAATTCATAACTATCGTCCTCCTCCTTCACTGAATTCTCAGCTTCTGTGTCGTAGCTATTATTATGATACTGAGGTAAGTGTTTCTTTTCAACAAACTCTTAATATGTATGTGTGTCGTGGGTTTCTTGTTAGGGTTTGCCTTGTTCTTTCTGTCTCAATAGCCCCAACAAGATTTTCATGAAATTTTGATCTATGTTCGATATAGATCTTCCGAACAGTAATTTGGACTTTTGTTTCTGATGGGTTTGGATCATCTCTTCTAAAAAAAAAGAACTCTTCTTGTTGAAGAATCTCATATGGGTATTAAAGATTTAAGTTCAATATATAGTTCGTATCTGTAGTGGGTTTTCGTTGCTTTAGATATTGCTTCAGTGATCTTGAAAAAGTTTTGGTTTTTAAAGAGTTGGGTCATGCACTTAGCTTTCTTTTACGGCTTTTCGGTCAAATTTAGGTTGCTTTAAAGTACTAAGATAGTAAGATATGCCTTGTGTTTTAGCATTTTCTCACTTGGTAAAGTTTTTAGTTTGTTCTTGCCAGTTTTAGTACTCCTTGTTTTTGTACTTTTAACTGCTCTTCAACTATACTTCTTTAATTTCCCACCCAAATACATCTAGCTGCTTACCTAAATTCCTAATTGATGGCTCCATATGCAAATACAAGAACAAGAACAAGGGCAAGGGCGAAACCCAGAGCAACTAAAGAACCAAGAATAACCCATTTCAAGAAGCAGCGAGCCAAGTCCAAGAATATAAAAGAAGCATCAACGGTGGAAGATTTGCCGTCTTATTCTTCCACCACGACCGCTTCAACCAACAGCTCAGCCAACTGTTTGAAGATTGATCATGAATTTAATTTTGATGTTGTTGATATCTCCACAACAAGTGCATGTTCCACACCAAAAGCTCAGAAATTTCGGATACCAAAAATCGAAACATGTCCACCAGCACCAAAGAAGCAAAGAGTGATATCAAATTGTTCATTGCAAAGGAGACCCATCGCTTTCTTTGCTCCTCCAGATTTGGAACTCTTCTTCTTCTTTGCCCTCGGGGATATCTCAGTCTGATTTCTGTTCATACATTGATATATATATGCAAGATTATCATTTTGATAGTTTTAAGGTATAGTATTTAGGTTTTTTCAAGTATGAGTGAGTGATGATCATAGGAAGAGCTGTTGTTAGCTTAATATGCCCCTTTCTGGGTAATTTGATAAATTAATTTAGTAATTGGGTGGTTTTCAACTTGTAGTTGTCCAACTAAATTTAGCCTTCTATGCCTACTACTAGTTGATGTATTTGCTGACTTTGGGAGCGTGAAGGAGTGAGATATGTAATGGATTGATTTTTCAGGTTTGTGGGTTTGATTTTATTTTTTGAGTGTGCAATTATCAGCCTTTATTTTGTTTATTTAGTCAACCTGAGAAAAGTGAAAAGCATGGCCTAATTACTGTTTATGCACAAAAATGCAAAACTTTTCTTCTTCTGCTTCTCCTTTGATTTATTACTCTTGATAATATAGCAAGTGTCATTATGAGTCTTCAATCAGCAAATTAAGTGTCATCTTGCACCAAAGTTGTGAGTTCCTCTAAATCTTGATCATATTGTTCTGCAAGAAATTAATTATAGATCACAATCTTTTATCTCTTTTCGTTTTTGAAAACAAGTTTCTTTTATTTCCACAAAAACAAAGTTGTATATGAAACATTAATTTACCATTGTAGACACTAAATTAGTGGTGACAGTTGCAAGATTAAAGGGTCCACTGCCAAAGTTATCTGCATAGATCTTGGGTCTAGAAAGACTTTCCATAAAAGGTTTCACAGTATTTTTCATTTTTATCCAATTGGGTTAGAATTGTAATTAGATAATTCTGGGGAAAAAAAAAAAAAAACATTCAATGTGAGTGAGTCGAAGCTTGGTTCATATTCTAAGACTCACATGAATAGGAAAAGGATTATTAATTACTCGCAGGTAAAATGATAGTTTGTGATAGTGACAAGAGCATAAAGATTTTGAAAGAACACAGTAAAAGGCATAGCTGAAATTAATCAGATGATTTAATTTGTTGGGTAATGGGAACACACAAAAGAGAGGGAGAATGGTGGTGGTGTTTTTAATGCTAATGTTGTGAAGAGGTGGGGGATGAAGTTGTCAGAATGTGGGTGTCAGTGTGTCTCAGGTGAGCCCAGCATCCATTAGAGAATCCAATGAGCTTGACTCGTGCGGGGTTGTTGTGATCATTGTCATCCTAGAGAATCTCTAGATAAATTTTCCATTATTTTCTTTTTCTTCCCTAACTTTTGGTAGAAATTATGTTTTGATACCTGAATTATAAACTTTTTTTAATTTGGTCCCTAAACTTTCATGTTGTTCTATGCATTTTTGCCCTAACTTTTAGTCATCATGACTTACGTGGCACCTGCATTTATTGTGGTTCTGGTTCTGGTTCATGTATGAAGCTTTCAATTATTTTCTTTTCATCATTTTATTCTGCTGCATGTACACTATACCAATTTCCATGCTATCAAAACTCTTTTCTTTTCTTTTTTTAGAGTGTATTTTTAGTAAAAAGAGCAATTAACTACTTAAGATGTTAAATAAACTTATTAAAGGATTGAATTTCTTGGTATGGTTTAAAGATGTGTCGGTGCCTGTCAAAGTGATGGCCAAAATTAACCTTTTGTGACAAAGTAGAATAACCTGAGTGAATTCTAGAATAAACTGAGTTATTCACAAGCGAATGGGAGGCCATGGATTGATATATATATATATATATATGGTTGGTGTTTTTCCTATGGGGACAAATTTAATTTAATAGAAAATAAATTACAAAATAGGAAAAAGTTGAAAAAAAATATACGTAGTTTAACATTTTTATAATTTTAAGTATGAAGTTTTTTTTGACAAAAAATATCTTGTGGTTTGGGCTGTTAATAAATTTAAATTTTTTTATCGTAACAATGAATGTTGAGCTTGTGTTGATGTGTAACATATTTGCAATTCCAAGTATGCTAAATTAATGTTTGTTTCGTTATGCATCAATATCAACTTAGCTTTTTTTAATATTATTATGGTCCGAAAGATTAAATTTACTCATGGTGCAAGCCATAAAATCCTTTTTTGTTTGAAAAATATTTTATACTAGAAATTGCAAAATCGTAAAACCACGTAAAGGTTTTTTGAACTTTCTCTTAAAAATTATATAAAGACAACAAATATACAAAAAGTATATAAACTATTATGTAATGAATTACATTAGTAAGCAATATAAAGTCTTCCAACATTAAAAAAAATAATTGTAATTAGCTCAATTGGTATACCGAACATAAAATAGTCATAATAAAGGTGTGAGGTCATGAGTTTAATATCTAATCTCTACAAAATGTACTAAAAAAATTATATATCTTATAAATTTTATAGTCAAAAGATAACTTCAAAAACATATCATATACAATATTGAACTAAATTTTAAAAAAAATTAAAAGTTATTAATAAAAAATTAATATGGGTTGAAAGAAAAGAGAGATAATTTTATTTGAATAAAAAATTTTATTATTTATAATAAATATAGTATGTTAAATAAATATTAATTAGGTCAAACAAGTTGAAATTAATGTACATTACAAAAATAAAATGTGTTTGAAAATATGATAATTTTGTTGATGTAGCAATAAGACCACAGTTTGAAATTACCATTTAATTTCATGGATGCTGTGAATATATATATATAGAAATGATGAGAGGGGGATGCAAAATGGGCATAAAATTAAAGAAAGGGCAGTGGCTAAAGGTTATCTCATAAAAAGAGACACAATTGCATTAAGGGAATATGGGAAGGACAGGTTAGCATTTATTTATAATATTTACAAGTCAAGTCCCTCTTCTTTCAATCATGTCGTTCCTTTCCCTTTACAACTTAACCCTTTTTCATGCCACCATGTTCCCTTCTTTGCTTGGCATTATCATATACCTTCGTATTCATTTTCTCCTTAATTTGCTTAATTAATACACACACTTTACTTTTTAAAACTCATATAGACATATATAACTTAATTAATATTTTTAATAATTTGATTCTTTTTAAATTAAAAAAGATAAATCCAAAAGAGTATAGATGAGATGTTGGTACGTACAAGACTCTTCGATTTAACTAGATGTTTCAGGTTCGAAATTCTGAATATGTAATACTTTTGAAGAAGCCAAAAATAAACGATAAAAATGTATATTTACTTATATAGAAAATAAATGACAAGCGAAATTCAATAAAATATTATGTGTAAGGTTAATATACATGTGTCTTTTTTAAGTTTTACAAATAATAATAATAATTGAGGAAATTAATGGGTATTTTCTTACCAAGGATCTTCAAACCTCAATCATTTGATTACCATAATTATTGGGAAAAAGTAAATTGGAGAGCCAAATAGCAATGTAATTGCCACTCATGATTTACCCCAATTAGCTTATGAACTTTGATTCGTATCTAGATTAATAATTTTTAGCCAATAGTTGGTCAATAAAGTATTCATGTAAAAAAAAAGTATTTACCCGTGGACCCAAGATTCAAATCTAATTAATAATTCTGAAATACCTATATATGTGATGTGCAACAAAAAAACAAACACTTACGGCTTAAAATTTTCTATCGTAGTTGACAATTCATGAATTTTTCAAAGAAATTTACCGTTAAAAGTTAATTACTCTATAACATGTATAGGAATTAATAGGATCCTCTGTTTCCACAAATTAATATATTCAATTATTATCACGTGGGAAAGATTTTTGAAGTGGTAGTAAATTTTAACCAAAGGTAAACGTGTGTAGGTAGTAAAAGGAAGAGAACCTGGAGATGATTGGAATGAGGGATGTTGACAAATTTTTTTAATTAAAATAAAATTGCATGTGGATAATTTGACAAAGTTTGTTTTTCATTTCCAATGATTAAAATATGGAGTAATTAATCCCCTTAATTAAAATCACACACTTTACTAATTACTTTACTTTGATTACTAAAGTTTAATTATTCTGTTTATATTAACATTATTACCTTTTTCTAGAATCCGAGGTTGCCCCTTCTCTATCTCCCATCTTCTCTTCGCAAAGCTGATTATCTTCGTTT
>CATIWF010061643.1:0-10928 GCA_949630135.1 Balakata baccata
TTTCTCCAAAAACATGGAAAATCGGGAATGATGGTTAGCAAAGCATTGCAGTTCAAATGCAGGTCAATGAAAGAAATGTAATGTCTGCTTATCTTAAACTTATCCAGACAAATTTTAAAGACAAAGTCAACAATTTAAATACTTGAGATTTCTTTTTTACTTTTCCTACAAACTGCCATTTAAACAATAGCGTAAGTTTCAATAGGTATTCATCAAAATCTTCAATAGATATGCCAAAGCATACATGCAAAGGGAACTATTAAAGGGATTTCATCACAAGAGAGATGAATTATAATGGCTGAAAGATGATAATCTAACAATCAAATTCATCATCACAAAACGAATGATTTATAACGGCTGAAGGATAATTTGTAATCCATGTTGTGGGCGCATGGTAAGGATTACAATAGGAGAGTGGATATAATTTGATGACAGAACAAGACGATAACGTTGAAGAATCATTGACAGCGCAATCTTAGTCTCTGTAATTGCAAAATTGGAACCCACACAACTTCGAGGTCCGAAACCAAATGGAAGATAGGCTGCAACATTGTTGTTTGTAGCTTTAGCTATCCCTTCTGCAAATCTCTCTGGCTTGAATAGATGAACATCTTCTCCCCATATTTGAGGATTGTCATGCACTGCTAGAATTGGAATTTCCATTTCGATATTTGCAGGGATAATTAACTTCCCCAATGTTACCTGCCTTTTCACATCCCTAAACAGCGAAACTGCTGGAGGGTATAGCCGTAGTGCTTCATTGATAATCATGTTCATCTGTAGTCAAATAACATTCTAAAATTTAATTGTGATATTTACCATTTTTTGATAGCATGAATATAGAAAAAACACAAGGGAAATGTTTTAGTACGTGATTTCACATGTAACTCGCTCATTCCCAAGTTTTAAATGTGTTTTTTTTTAAGAAAGTGAAATCACATGGTACTACACCGTAATCAGAAGAGGCCTTTTTTATTTGTGTCAAAGTGAAAAATATTTAAGTACTTTTAAAAATTTAAGAAACCTGGAATCATGGAAGTGTGGTTTGGTTTTAACATGTCTAAAACTTACTATCTTCAATTTTGTAAAGCTTTCTGGGCATGGATTATTGGTCCCAAATATTTGAAGGACTTCTTGTCTGGTTCTCTCTTGCCAATCTGAGTGAGTTGCTAGAAGAAGAAGAGTCCAGGTGAGTGAGCTTGTAGTTGTTTCATGCCCTGCAACATAGAAGTTCTTACACTCATCAATAAGCTCATCAACTGATATTTTCTTCGCCAAATCATTTTCATGTTGAGCCTTTATAAGTAATCCAAGAAAATCATTTCCAAAGCCATCTGCTTGGCTCTTCATTGCCATCTCCTCTCTTTTCTCTATCATATTCAGGAAGGAACTTCTCATCTCTTGTTCTATTCTTTCTGATTCGATGTCATCTTGAGTTTTCAAAATGTTTCTGCAACATTAATACATATAGCTATAATGTTTAAGATTTCGTACTTGTATATCAAGAATTCAAAAAGCATAAAACATATGTTTAACTATATACCTAATTCCTGGAATTCTGATTTCATATTTGTTTTTGTAGCTAAGAGCAGCCAACCGTATTAGCATATCAAAAATGTGCTGTCCTTCTGAGTAGCTGCTTCCAAAAGCTGTCCTAGAAATTACTTCTGATGTCAAAACCTTAAATTCTTGAAATACCTCTATCTCTTTCCCTTCATGTTTTCTCCATCTTTCAAGCATCATCTCCACACTTGCAATCATTGCTGGAATCATTCCCTACAAATTTAAAACTCCTTATTTCAAGAAAATATAAAAAATTTAAAGTCGCGAAAGATAAAAGATTGCAGGGTTGTGAAGTTTCAAGTTAAAAACTCCGGTCAGAATATTGTAAAAGAGAAAAGGATGAATTGGATCATACTTTCAAGGACTCTGCATGGAAAGCATGGTTGGATAGTTTTCTGAGCTTTAACCACTTTTCTCCCTTAGTTAAAATAATTCCATCCCCTAAGAGCTTCTTTATAAAACCATCAGTTTCTCCTTTGGGGAACATTCCATCTTTATTGTTTAATATCTCTTTAATCAGCTCAGGTTCTGTAACTGTGAAATGAGCTCGAGGACCATGCCAACTGAAGAAATTCTTTCCTACATGATCAAGAAAAAATTTAAAAGAAAATTAATTATAAAGATGTTAAAAGAGTGAATAATTATGAATTACATGGTTACCATAAAGATTGGTCCATGAATAAATGTGGGGCAGCACATTAGGGAGCAAGTGGTGGTTAGATAATTCAACGGGATTTTTCTTGGCATTGACTTCCATATTCATAATCTCTTTGTAGTTTCCATGGAAGAATCTGTAAGAAGGGCCTTTAATTCCTTGTGATCTCATCATTGACTGCATGCGAATCGGATTCCACCATGCTTTCTTCAATAACTTCACTACATATGACAGAATGATCAAACCCGCAGCAGAGCTTGACAGATAAATTATCAGATTTGCCATTATTAAGCCAGAGGACCACATGAATTATGACTACACAGACTAATCTATATAATATGCATTTGTTAAGGTTGTAGGGATTGTCTTTATCTGATTGAAGACCAACTATGTTGACAACTACAACATCCTCAGATAGAAACTCCAAACTTTGTTTATCTCGGAAAAAGAATATATCTTCGAATTAGCCAAAATTTTGCATGACAGTATCGAAATTACATGTCTTGATTAAAAATGACAGTAATATGCACCCTAAAAACGAAAAAAATAAAAGAGTATGACAATTGACAAACTGTTTTCTGTAGCTGATATCAAAATTTATTCGTTTCCACCTAAGAAAATATGAATGAATTGATATGTTTTAGCTTAATTATAAGTCTCGAGTTTGAATCCTAAATATGCAGATATTTTAATATTTTTTAGGAAGTACTTTACCACCCTTCGAGATTTTACGTAGCATACTCTAGATTAGTTGGATTAATTCCACTAATAGATTAAGAAAAAAAAAATTGTTCCTTTCCCGTTACTAAGCAAATGGTCCCTTTTCTTTTTGGCTGTTGTCAATTGTCATAAAGTCGATTGCTATTGAAATATGTCCATTTTTTTTTTTTTTGGGTTCTTATACATATCAGCTTCCGATTGTCATGGATATGAGATAAACATTTAGTTCTTAATTTTTATAAAAAAAAAATAAATTTATTTGAATTTGAAGAACAAGAAGATTTGCCGGCTTCATGCATTTCTGACAAAACTTATAGGCTCTCTGTCTATTATATATGATTATATAAAATCAACTGCCTGTAAGTTTCCATACATTTTCTTTTCCTTTCATTTTCACTAAATAAAATTTAAATGCAGTGACTTGGATTAATCCACACGGCATCGAGGTATTCTAGAGTGCGAAAAAAAAAAAAAGAATTCTGGCTAAATTTATGAAAATAATGCTCATATACAACTTTTCAATAAATTTTCATATTTTAAGTTATTTATTGGATAATTATTTCATTATCATGGCAACAAATTCATTGTTTTCAATGGCTGATTGATTCTTTTATCGATAGCAATAAGTCCCAGTTAAGTTTCTGTAAGGTAACTGGATTTTATACCATCTTTAGTAGAGAATATAAGAAATTTAAAAAATTTAACTAATTCAGATTAATGGTTAAAAAATAATAGTAATTTTAATTCTGATTACTATTACAAGAAATTTATAATAGTAATTCTAAATTTTAATTGGATTATAAGACTTTTGGATACTTACTGTAATAAATAGGATTAGTATATATTTTTTTAACCTCTGAATGTAAACACTAATTTCTATGCTATCAACATCAAAATTATTTCTTTTATAAGAAAAAAGAAAGAAGTTGCCAATACCTTGATATCTTATTTGTGTCATCTACTACAACGTTGAGATTCCATGATAACTTATATGGAATATAGAATTTGCAGTTAACAAAATTACCCAGTTGTGCTGATCAAAGCAGGAATCCGTAATGATGATTTTAGTTTCAGGTTTCCTTTTTGTGTGCTTCATATTATTTCTGATCAAGTTCTTGCATGAAGTATGGTGGAATCCAATTCGAATACAATCATCACTAAGGTCTCAAGGGATAAAAGGCCCTTCTTACACTTTCTTCCATGGAAACTCCCAAGAGATAGTCAAAATGTTAGCAGAAGCACGGACCACTTCCCTGGAATTATCTCAATCACATCAACCTCTCTCTTCAGTTCAGCCTCACTATTACCGATGGACAAAGCTACATGGTAAACAATTTACACATAAATACTATTTGAATTTTTCAAAGTTCTATTATTCTTTGTTATATATATGTATTTTGATGTACAATATAATTTGTTACAGGTAAGAACTTTATTCATTGGCTTGGTCCACGGCCTCAATTGGTAGTCAGTGAACCAAATATGGCTAAAGAGATTCTCAACAGTAAAGATGAATTATACCCAAAACCAGAATTTGAATCTTATTTGAAAAGGCTGTTTGGGGATGGACTAGTTACAACTAGAGGAGAAAAATGGTACAGGCAGCGAAAACTTGCTAATCTTGCATTTCATGGAGAAAACTTGAAAGTAATTAACGTCGTCTTCTTCTTCTTCTTCTTCTAATAATAATAATAATAATAATATTCTAACATATGTATGTACAAAGGGTATGATTCCGGATATGATTGCAAGTGCCGAGATGATGCTGGAAAAATGGAGAAAGAATGAATGGAAAGAGATAGAAGTATATGAAGAATTCAAGCTTTTAACATCTGAAATAATTTCCAGGACAGCCTTTGGTAGCAGCTACTTGGAAGGGCAGCAAATTTTCAATATGCTAGGGAGGCTAATTCTTATTCTGCACAGGAATAGTTATCGAGTCACAATTCCTGGTCTTAAGTAAGTTTTTTTTTTTGGGGTATAAACATGTTTTTAATTTTGATAATACTAATTTAGACCGGATTTATTCATCGCAGACACTTGATTAAGACAAAGGATGATAGAGAATCGGAGAAACTAGAACAAGGCATGCGAGAGTGCATATTAAAGATGGTGAAGAAGAGGGAGGAAGAAGCAAAGATTGGTGAAATGGATAGTTATGGAAATGATTATCTGGGAGTGCTGATGAAGGCTACTAAGGAAGGTGATAAGACCAAGAAAATATCCGTTGATGACATAGTTGATGAGTGCAAGACATTCTATATAGCTGGACATGAGACTACCACTAGTGCACTAACTTGGACTATATTTCTTCTATCAATTCATACTGATTGGCAAGAAAAGGCAAGGAATGAAGTGCTTCATTTTTTTGGCAGAGGAAATCCTATTCCTGATGATATCCCAAAACTGAAGATAGTAAGCTTCTTACATTTTTCATTTAGGTAAATTAATGCATGATATGAAGACACTCGGTGCTAATAATAATAATAATAATAATAATAATAATAAATCTGATGACTAATCTGAAAAATAAGCCCACTTTCAAATGAATCTAATGACTCTGTCACTTATTTTCTTGTGATTTTTTCAGATGGGTATGATTGTGAATGAAACTCTGAGGTTATATGCTCCAATTACTAATCTGATAAGGGAAGTCAAAAAAGGGAGCAGACTGGGGAAGCTACAAGCTCCTGATAGAATGGATCTTCTAATTCCACCTCTAGCAGTGCACTATGACCCAGAGATATGGGGAGAAGATGCTGATACGTTCAAACCAGAAAGATTTGCAGAAGGAGTGGCGAAAGCTACTAAGAATAACATTGCTGCATTTTTACCATTTGGGTTGGGACCAAGAAATTGTGTGGGAATGAACTTTGCTTTGGCAGAAACAAAGATTGCACTCTCAATGATCCTACAGCATTACACATTTACTCTGTCACCAACTTATGTCCACTCACCTACTGTCCTTATTGGAATATGCCCACAAAAAGGCCTCCAAATTAATCTTCAGCCTCTGTCTCACTAGACATGGCAGATGTTTGCAGCAGCTGCTGGATATATCTGTGCTCCTTTAATGATTGTAACTATCAAGTCTAAATTATTAAGATGTTGACATTTCACCCTTACAATAAATTATGTACTTAATAGAATAAATTTGCAGATAAATCCCATTACAATTTGTTATGTTTACAAAATAGTTATTATTTTACTTAAATCATAAATTGATTTTTAAATTAACAATTTTTACTATTCATATATATATAGGCAATTCTTCTCAAACAAGAGGCAGATTAACATCCCCTTCACTGATCTATTTTTCCTTTCATTTACTCCATTTTGTTGAGTGTAACTGACGGTATAATGGTCATGAATTCAAACAGTTTCACACTAATTGCTAAATCCTCAAAACTCATTTGCTTTATAGCTTGTTGAGCATTAACTGCAAGTGAGAGTTTGTGACAGGTCCTCTGAGTCATCAATTGAGGAAATATTTTTCCTTCAAACCTTAGGAAGACTCATATGAACCTCCTTAAACAATCCTTTTATTTGGCATATCTTCTGCAAGAACTCTGCTTTGGTTTGCCACCCACAAAACCTTGTGAGAAAAACTCATGGACATAGTTTGTCTCCTTCATTTTCAGGGCCTCGAACTCTCTTCTCGAATTGAGGACCTGCACTTGTCTTGTCTGCTCACTCCATTGAAATTTCTCCTTAAGCCTTTCTCAAGCTTCTTTTCCAGTTCCACATGTCCGGATACAAGAGAATATGGATTCAGACACAGCGAGTGAATATAGGAGAGAGCCTTGAACTTCTATGCAACTTCCTTAGAATGGTGCTTTGTAAGCTTTTTGTGGTTTTATTTCTGTTGTTCTCAAAAGTGCACTGCCTTAAATGGCTATTTGCGATATTTGACACAGGAAATTGGAGAACAAAGGGTTATAAACTTTCATTAATCAACAAGGCTTATAGCATTAGCACAGAGATCAGTTACTAATCTAGATAGCCTCTAGGAGATGAATGACGCCTTTAGCACAACCAAGTACATTTCAGCATAACTTAAGCTTCAAATAATTATTTCTAAAATGGGCTAAACACAACTTATCCAAAGGACAAATAGCTGTATTATGCAGCAAAAAATGTCATTCTGCTCATCTAGCCTTCACTCAAATGCATTAAGCATCACCTGAATTCCATGTTGCGGGCGGATTGACAGAAACTGAACAGGTGCATGAACATAGGCAGGGGAAAGAGTGAAGGCATATCGTTGTAGAATCATTGAAAGCGCTATCTTAGCTTCTGTAATTGCAAAGTTCATGCCTACACAAGTTCGAGGTCCCCATCCAAATGGCAGAAATGCAGCTGCATTTTTGTTTGTAGCTTTAGCCAGTCCCTCTGCGAATCTTTCCGGTTTAAAAAGATGCACATCTTCGCCCCAAGTACAAGGATCATGATGGACTGCTAGAGTTGATATATGCACATTTATATTAGCTGGTAGATTGAGCCTCCCCAGTTGAACTTCTCTCTTTGCTTTTCTTACAAATCCAATTACAGGAGGATATAATCTTAAAGTTTCATACATGACCATGCTCATCTACACAAAAAAATTCTAATTAGAACCTATAAATTTTAAAGGAATTAATATCAGGATATGTAATTGAAAACTTGCTTACTATCTTCAGATTTGGAATTGCATCTGCATTTGGAGGTTGGTGGCCTAGAATTCTGAAAACCTCAGTTCTTGCCTGTTCTTGCCAATTTGTATGGATTGCAAGAAGTAATACAGACCATGAAAGCAAAACATTAGTAGTTTCTTGTCCAGAAACATAAAATGTCTTGCATTCATCAATCACATCTTGTAAAGAAATTCTGTTGGATTGATCATCATTATGATATGCCTTCAATAACAACCCAAGAAAATTATTTTCAAAGCTATCTGATTCACCACCCATAATTTGATCTCCTCTCTTTTGAATTATTTCTATAATGGAGTTTTTCATTTCTTTCTCGAGTTTGTCTGCTTCGATTTCATCTCTATTTTTCATCAACTTGCTGCAAGAAAAAGGATTGGAATTTGCATTATTTTGTCAGCAGATAAGTAGGCTTACCAGTTGGTGTGACCAAAACTGTAGATTAGTTATACCTGATAATAGGTAGCTTGAATTTGAAAACATTTCTGTTAATTAGCATGGATAATTTTGTTATCTTGTCAAAAATGTCCTTTCCTTCAAGGTAACTACTTCCAAAAGCTGTCCTGGAAATCACTTCAGCCGTTAATAACTGAAATTCTTCATGCACCTCGATCTCATTGCCATCAGCATCTTTCCATCTCTTCAGCATCATCTCAACACTAGCCACCATAGCTGGAACCATATTCTGCAAACATAATTACCCTCTTTTGGAATTAGTGAAACTTCAATAAATATGAAAACTTTGTGAAGTTAATTTTTCTTGTGTAGGATCTTACCTTTAAGCTTTGAGAATGGAAAGCATGGTTGGCCAATTTCCTCATCTTAGACCATTTTTCACCATCAGAGAACACAAGACCATCTCCTAATAGCTTTCTAATGTAAGGTTGGATACTTTCTTTTATATAAATCTTGTCTTTATCATTCAAAATCTCCCTTATCATCTCTGGCTCTGAAATCACCAACTGAGCTTCAGCACCTCTCCAGTACAAAAAATTCATCCCTGGATTAATTGTTACCATATTAGAAGAAATGCCTAGTAATTATAATAATTAAAAAAAATCTGGAAAAGGAATTGTTACCATATTTGTTGACCCATGAGTGAATATGAGGGTGGATTCTTGAAAACATGTTGTGGGAAAAATCCTTCACGGGTGAGCTGAGGGATTCATTTCTCATTTTGAGAATGTTTTTGGAGTTTCCAGAGATGAATCTGTAAGAAGGGCCTTTTATTCCCTGTGAATTCATCAAATACTGTATTGTTTTGGGTGTCCACCATGCTACGTGAATGAAGTTGAAGAAACTGAAGAGTAGATGTAGACATAGACAGCAGCTTGAAATAAGGAGTACTAGAATTCCTATGCCGCACATGTTTTCTTGCAACTAATTCTCAGCTTAGAAGACATAAATAGGAGATCTTCAACATCATATGTTCACTAATTAATTAACTAATGCATTGTGCTAAAGCTAAATATCGAAAGTCACAAGCCAAGATTTGGAATCTCTATGTGAGATGCGGAACAGCGAGAGTATATATATATATATATATACTCCGAAGAGTTTTTTAATAAATCTATTTGCTTTCACATGCTAACTTTTTTCGTCGGACTCTTGTTTTTGGTGTCAATGTTGTGGGATTAATTCTGTCTCCAACAACTCGTGATGGCCAAAGCAATCATTCCGTGCATAACCAAAAGGATTTTAATGAGATATCATATCATAATCATAAATATAATCATAATATACAGAGTCCTTCTACAATACACTAAGTTTATTGATAAACTTTGATATTTGTAACATTTAAATTACTTGTTTTTAATTTCGACCATTATATTAAACAATCAGTAACCTATTAAATAAATTAAATTTTTTGAGAGATTTATCAACACATACAATAAACCTAATATATATAAAAATGGGAGGGATTTTTACCTTAATGTGTAAAATAATAATAATAATAATAATAAGTATGAATATATACTGAAAATAAACATATTTCCTTACATGTGCCCTTTTTTGCCAGGTGAAAGGAGAGGTGGTTAGAGGCATTAAAATCGCTACTCCAACAAGCGATTTGAGTTGCACAATAATATCGCTAGTTAAATTAGCAATTATACTGTAGAAAAATATATACAATATAATACGATTCTCATACGATCATCGGTCTAGAAAAGCTGGACGGGGCTATTTGACACTAACACCAAAATTGCTAGTCATATTAGCGATTTTAGCCATTTTGGTGTGCCAGCTACTACCACCTAGCCTCTAGAGGGTGGCAGAAAATTATTACTACAAGTGACGATTTTTAATGGCCATTTAAACCCAACCTGCCTGGAATTCCCACCCACTGTCACCACCTGCATATTTTTGTTATGTAAAAGAAAATAGAGAGGAGGAGAAAGAGTGAGTTTAGAAAAGATAAAAAAATTTTTGGTGAGTTTCTTATTCTTCTATTTAGAGAAAACTTTATAACTTTCTAAATAAGTGAGGCAAAATACCCGAAGCAAATTCTGAAAATTTTGGTGAGTTTTTTTTCCATTTATTCTGATTTTTATTTTAAATATATTCTGATTGTGATTTTATTTTATATTGAGATTATTAATATAAATAAAATAAGGAGAAAAAAATAAAAAGACTATTTAAGGTATGTAGACATTTTATTAAAATTTAATTTTATACACATCGCATATTTTGTTGTGTAATTTTATTTGTTATGTAGTATTGTATGTTTATTTTCATTGTTTATTTAATATATATATATGTATTTATTTAATATTAATTTATTTTAAAATATATTTGGCTTGTAGTGGTATACAAAATAATTTTCTAAACTTGTTAAATACTTAATATATTGTAAAAGATATTCGTCTTGTAGTGGCATAGTTTTTTTTAATAAAATAATTAATTTTTTTGTCAAAAAAAATTTCTTTAAATAGAGAAATAATATAAAAAGTATGCAAATAAAATCATTGGTATATAATACCTGTATTTATTTGTGAATTATAAATGATGTAATTAATTTTAAAAAATATTAGGAAAAATTAATTTTTTTAAATCATAAAATTATTATATACATAAAATAATTAATCATTTATTTGCTTTATTTTAACCATTTTGATTATAATTAATATAACTAAAATAATAATTATGATTTTTTGGATATTAAATTTATAGTCTATAAATATAACAAGTTCACTATGTATCGTTACTTATTAGACCTAAAAATATAATTAAGAATAAATTTGGTATTAATTAATAGTAAAAATTATATATAGGAGTCATTTATGAACAGTCTTTCAAAAATA
>CATIWF010061664.1:0-22796 GCA_949630135.1 Balakata baccata
GTTTGGTATTATGACAGTGTGACCTTTATGTATTCAGCAGCTTATAATTTTTTCTATACTAGTCTAATTTGTATGATTCTTATTTCTAATTAAATATAACATGTAGGGCTATAATATATCTAAATTTCAGAACAATTGGACTATTGTGTAATTTTTGATACAATTTATATGGATGTTCGGTTTTCTACCCTTAGGTAGTTTTGGGACACCAATTTTGCTTCTTCATATCTTACAACGTATAACTCATATTTTTATGAAAAAATACTGGAAGATCATCTTATTTATCAGATAGATTAAAAAATTGTCATTGGAATTCATTTTGGATATTTTATGTTAAATGTGGAAAAAGGGAAGGACCTTTCCTTCTAGAGGTAGGAAAATCATGATCATTACACTTATATATATTAAAATGGAATATCATTTATGGTATAACTTTCATCCATTTTGCCTCTAAGGTCCTCATATGGCAGGGTACTTATGACTGGTCAAGAACATAGTTGACATCCAGACCAGTTTGATTAATGAAGGCCATATCTCATAAACTACATAACATATTGAGGTAATATTTGTGCCAAAATTTATCTAAGACATATACCTATAACTTTTATGCTTTGACTGTTCACAGATAATGTCTATAAGGATTTCAAAATGGGCAAATAACTGATTGGACCTGCACATGACACTAAGCAAGTAGCTCAAATATAAAACATACATGACTCTCTTGACTATAACTCAATATACGCCTATAATATGGTCCTGAAATTTAGTATACAATAGATAACACAAATATCTATAACTTGTATGTTTTGAGTTTCCTCAATTACTGATTCTATCATATAGAAAAATAATAAAAACAATAAGTAATTCAGTTAGGGTTCCATAAACAAATCCGTCTCAATCATAAGCCAATATCTTTTCATAGACACCAAATCTTGCAAATCTATTTACATAGCTATAAAACTAAGACATAAAGCTACAAGTGTTATGTTTGACACCTTTCCAGAATCAATCTCTATGATTATCAAAATCAAGTGCTAAGACACTACTTGTGACAGACCCTAATCAATCATAATGGACACTTAAATAAGAAGAGATGATTACTTACCAAGAACAAACTTGCAATAGTTGAATTTGCTACAAAACTTAAGTGAAACAAAAGAGAAACGAAAGCTCTTATGGGGGAAGAAGAAGAAGAAACAGGCTGGGAAGAAAATGATTGTTCAGAATGTGTAAACAAATAAAATAGGCAGCAATGGATAAGCGAAAATTGCCTTTCTTTATCCTTTCTTCTTCTTCTTCTTCTTCTTCTTCTTCTTCTTCTTCTTCTTCTTCTTATTATTATTATTATTATTATTATTATTATTATTATTATTATTATTATTATTATTATTATTATTATTATTATTATTACATGTACCTAGTCAATGTCAAAAATACTATATAGTCAAATAGTCCAATCTAATTAATTTAACTATACCAAATTTCACTTCTTTCAATTTAATCGTTTTATTCTAATTATTTATAATACTTTATAATCATTATTTAAATTATAACTAGACACGTCAACTTAGTACCATCGAAATAAACTGACACATAACAAGTCTATCTCATGAGCACGTTCTACTTAAATTCCATGTGTATGCATGTGTTTCATATGAATGACATATATAAAATGAACATGTCAAAATGAAATGCATGTAGTAATGCATGTAGGAAAATCAAGGGTGTTACAATTTTGTAGTCAAAAGTAAGAATTTGAAATATAAGTATAGATGTCATATAGTGGGCATATGAGAGGTATATTGTAAGGATAAGAAGTTATATTTGGTCTATTGGTCAATTTTGGCTTTGGTTTGCATTAGGGATGAAAGAAATGAAAAAAAAAGTGTAAAAAACATGATTCATGACTGTAAACAAAGTGTTTATAGCCATGATTATCATGGTCAAAGATAAGCATTAATTGTTTTTACTATAAATATTCATGACCATGAAAGGGTTTTATTCATGACCGTGAAAGATTTGCTCATGACCATGAAAATGCTTTATTCATAACCATGAAGGGTTTGTTCATGACCATGAAAGGTCTGATATAAAAGTTTTTTACACGATCTTATCCTTATTTTTCACCATTTCATTAGTTTTCAAATCCTAAGGACCGTCCATATACACCCAAGAACCATATGTGAGTGTTTCTCCATGGATTTTTGAGTAATCAAACACCAAAACTAAGAGAGAAGCTAAGATCAAAGTGAGATTTGAGAGATTTACTAAGGAAGAAGATGAAGTTTGAGAGAGAGAAAGTATGAAGGTTGAGGGAGCTCGGGTCTTCCACCAAATCAACCTTGTTTTCTTCCTTCTTTGGATAAGATTTCATGTTTCCCCTCCTATTTTAATAAGTTTGTGGTTGATTAATACGATTTACCCGAATTAGGTAGGAACCTATTTGTAAAAGGGTTAGATTGAAGAGTGATCTTGGGTTTTATTGAGGGAAAACTCTATTTGATGTTAGATTAAGTAGGTAGCCACGTTTTTAATGAGATTTGAGTAAACAAAGACTTAGCTTGAAGAGTTAAGGTTGAAGTTTATGATTTCAAGTTTTATGTAGCTTATGTATTGATATGTGGCTATATTTTTGAAAAGGGAGTGTTTTGGATGGTGGAGAAGCCACCCAAGAGCAAGGACAAGCTTTAAAGCTTGGAGTTTTACATGGTTTCATAGAGGATATACATGTTTTAAATTGATTTAAATACATGTTTATGTGTTGGTTAGATAACTTGAATATTTAGATGGCATGTAAATTACATGTTTGACATGTGTAAAATGTGTAAAGGATTAAAGAAAGAGAATATAGCTAAAAACCTAAAGGAAATGGGAGATAAATGGAATTAAACCATGAGCGGATTGTAAGAAAAGTGAATGACACATTAATCAGTTATAATGGGTGATAATGGGAATAATAGCATATAATGAAAATTTAAGTAAATGATAATGGATATGGAGGATGAGTTAAGTGAGGAAAATGAGATAAATAGCATAGAAATGGGAAGGAATGTTTAACAATATACAAATGTTTAAGAATAAAAAGGTGGCTTAGAAACTACAAGTGAATATGGTAGTTGTATGTAAATGAATCATAAGTCTAAGTAAATGCCTAAATAAAGGTATATTAATAGGGTTGAATGGACTAAAATCAATAGGGGGCAAGGGTTGGTGAATATGGTAAGTAAGGAAAGAAGTGAGTGATGCATAATCTAATATTAAATAAGCATGAAAATGGCAAATGTGTTTAGAAGTGTGATTGTGTGCAAAGCTTGAGTTGTTGACCTTGGTTGTGAACATAAAATGTGATGATTTGAGTTATGTCAATTTGTTGGTGATTGTGTCAAATCTCATGGATGATTTCTCTGTATTTAGAAAGTGTCTAGATGTGGAATTTTGGTAAAATTTGACCATAAGAATAAGTTATGCTCTTTCACAACCAACATCACAACCAAGCTGAAAACTGTCATGGCCATGAATCAAGTTGTCATGACCATTAATATAGGTCCGTAATACTTCACGGCCAGGCTTCACACCCAGGGTAAAATTAATGATCGTGAGGGCACTGTTCACATCAAAAGTAAACTTTGTTTAAATGGGTCTGAAACATGCCGAACATGTCTAAATATAGTGAATAAAGCTATATTGTGCGAGAACATATTTGTGAATCTTAATAATGAATGATTTTATGATTCAATTGTATAAAAATGTTATGAAATTGAAATGTGTGGTATGCGTAAAATGTTTGGATGAGGTTTTCATGCTAGGGAAAGGGTAGAATAGAGCATGGTACCATGGTAGAGGGTCAAAGTAGCTTGAGGCCCAATATGTAGGCTTTTTTTACCATTATTTATGTAAAACTAAAGTGGCTTGAGGCTCGATATTTGGGCACTCTTAGTTTTACTAGTTGAGGGGCTTAAAACTCGGTATTTAGGCGTTCTCAACTAGGAGAAACAATGTAGCTTAAGGTCCGATATTTGGGTGCCCTTAATTCCTTTTGTTTGTTTATGAGATGTATTAGGCAAGACCAGGTGACTCTTAGAATTTGCAAATAATTATTGTGTTTTGATATGTATGATTAATTTTTTTTCCACAATGTGTAGGTATATATATACATGTTTGATTTCAAGGTGGTTGATGATATGGAAATGGAAGCGGATGAAATATGAGAAATAGATAATTCTTATCCCATGGTTGAGATAAGGGTATTGGTAAGAGCAAAAAGTACCTTTATAGATATATATAAGTACATATATACGACTTAGTTGAAAAGTTTTCATGTTATTCTGAGTGACGAGATGCTTAGCGTGTGTGTGGTTTCTCCTTATACGCATGTTTAAGGTATGAGCTGGAGTTGACAAGAAAACGAAGCCCGGAGAGTCGAACGTTCAACTAACACTAGGAAGGGATGATGATACATATGGATGTCATGTTCATGGGTTGAGTATAATAACATATTTAATTTTGTTTTTGCATTTTTGAGGAAGTTTGTAATATTTTGAGTAAAGAGTTTCAAGGTCTGGAAAACAAAATTTAATTTTTTGCAACTTCATTTTATTTTTATATTATCATGACCATGATACATGAAAAAGTTTTAAATTGAACATATTTTATATTTCATATATTGTAATATCTTTCGGTATGATTAGAGGAGAATCTAGTTATATTGAGGGATGTTACAATTTATCTATCTCTTTATTTTCACTTTTATATATAGTATGATAAGGGGAAAAATGAAAGAGGTTGAAGGTTGCAGAATGTTGAAGGGATAAAATATATCATTTAGCAAAAAATATTAAGAGCAGAATAGGAAGAAAAAGATTATAATCTAGTAGATTTTTCTTGAATGCTTGTTGGAGTATCTATTTTTCTAAGAGATTATAATCTAATTTTTTACTACTTTACTAAATACAGATAATTAGTCAAAATAGCTTAAAATTTTGGTTAAACCGGATTATATTCTAGATTATTTTTGCCATAGAATTGATGCTCTTAGCAATTACCCATTTTATAGTTTATAAGGTTGTTAGGACATTGCATCTCAAACTCAATGATAATGCTGTTTGTGTAATGATTAAATCTTAACATATAATATTTGGTAAAGATAATTAAGCAAAAAGCCCAAAAACAAAAAAGAAAAGATATGCCTACTGGATCATAACACATTACACAATGTTGCGAGAGGAGCAAAAAGATCTGTCAATCACTCTTAACTATTCATGTATTTTTAAATTTTAAGTTTAATAATGAAAAGAGCTTGCACGTTTTTCGTTTTTAGTCAATTATTTTAATTTATCAATTTTACAGTTATTTATAATATCCTCAACAATTTTAACTAATTCGATGAGTCAGAGAAAAATAATGTATGAAATTTATAAATCTGTCCATAAAATTTATACAATTATAATAATTTAAATATAATTTTTAGAGTCCTTTTATTATACACGTCAATGTATAAACCATTAAATAAGTATGCACTTCATCTTAACCATTTATTGATTTGCAATTTTAATCATTGAATGTGTATCTTGAGATATAAATCATTTATTACTGCTAGCGTACCAATATATTAAATGTATCATAGAATAAGCATAATTTTTATATACGTTTAAATGTAAAAAAAAATACATAAATTAATTAAAAGGGGAAACCGTAGGAAGGAAAAATATCATAAATAGGAGACAGAAGGTTTTTATGGTGCACAGAATCACATCCAGTTCAATTACTTATCATCACTCTAATTTGTATGCTCTATCGTCCAACTTATTCTTTCACCTATATTAACATAAGTATTTTAATGGATATTGAATAAAAAGTGATCCAATTTATGTAGATGTGAATAAGACGATGTGAGTTTCTTATAGTTTAACTAAAAATTTGAATTTGAATTTTGAATATGCAACTACTTTAAAATTCAAGAAGAAATATTTTGCTGTCTTTGAGATTTTACCCATCACGAACATGATTAGTCTCAATGTGTAATCTTAATTGGCTGGCTGAAGATACCTGTGGTTGCCAAAAAAAAAAAAAATAAAGTGATACAAAAATATTTGTAACAAAAAGCATTTTTCAATTTATACTCAATATATATTTAGTCTGTTCGGTTAAAAACTGAAATAAACTGAAATAAAACAAACAAAAATCAAAATATATTTTATACCCAATTGGATCTAGTTGAAGATAGTTTTGAAAAATGTACATTTATTTCTTCAAGGATATATTAGGTCGCATTTGGTTTAACTATTGAGTGCAACTGATAAATGATAATTAATTTATATTGGTATTTAATAAATTTGATTAAATTAATATTGTTATAATATAAAATTACGAATAGAGACATACATTATTTATATAATTCAAAATATATATTCTCATGAAGTATGAATAACAAAAATAAAATGATTATTTTTTATATAATTATTTATTTTAATAACTAAAATAATAATAATAATAATAATAAATAAACAAATATGAAAAAAATTTGCAAAAATGTGTATTATATAATTTATATAATTAATTAATTAAATATATTTTTAGTATGATTATTTCTTATATAATAGAAGAAGATGAAATATGAATATTAATTAGTGATAATAAATATTACAATAAAAAATTTATCTTAATTTTTAAAAATGATAAATTTATCTTTTAAACATTCATATTGCTATTTATCTTTTAAACATCCAATTTATCTTTCAAAAAATTTGTCTTAATGGAGTATTTTTAAACAAATGTTGTTTGAACATAGAATCAAGTAACAATTGCTATTTGAAATTTTAACCAAATACGTTTAGAGCAATTATTGAGCTACCTAAAAAAGTTGAATCAAAGAACCTAAATAAATTGGATGTAATTTTCTTTTAAAATGAAAAATTGGATGTAATTTTGCACAACACAATGATTTTTAAAGAGTGTTTGAAATTGTTATTAAGTGTATTCAAAGCAAATTTTGATATTTTTGGATTTAATTTACTTATTTTTTTAATTTTTTAAAAATTATTTTTTTCAAATATACTTTAAAAAAATATTTATTTATTTATTTTTACTAAAAACAGTTTTTATAGCTAAATAAAAAAAAATATAATTTTTTTTTTCTTCAAAATTCAATCCAAAACTGGCTCTTACTCGTGGACGGTAGGTGTGGTAGGTATATTTCAACATTGGTAGTATTCCAATCAGATCTATCTATGTTTCTTCCCTACCTACCTGCTTATCTATTTTACCAACTGAAAATCAATCACAACCATCCAATTTTATTCTCATTTCTTTGATTAAGATATTGTTTACTTGATCTAATATTAATAAAATAAATAAATTATTTAAATATCTTTTACCCTATATTAACAGTTAAAATATAAGGTTATTTTTAGTAAAAAGGTAAAATACTCAGGGTAGTTTAAGTTTTATACTTTTATAAATGTATAAATTAATAATTCCATTAGAAAAAAATTAATAAAGACATGAGAAAATTAATTTTAGTTAAGACTTATTTTATAAATTTAATAAAATTTTACAATTATTAAGTCAATTATAATTTTTTGAACTAAATATAGCATCAGTGACAAATTGTATGATTTAAAGCAGTACCATGGTTGCATATTTAATTCTTCAATTTGAAATTTTTAATTAAACTGGAAAAATTCATATTAATGCCTTCACACTTTTGACCTCTTTGGACCTATTTAGCATTATATTTGAAAAAAATGCTTTTCAGAAATAATTTTGTATGTAATTTTTTAAAATTTCGAAAACTGTTTTTGAATAGAAATAGTTAAATAAATATTTTTTTCAGAAGCAGATTAAAAAACAGTTTATAAAAAAATTAAAAAACTAATTAATTAAATAAATATAAATATATTTTTATAACATTTAACAATAATTCCAAACACCCATTTATAATATTAAAAATATTATCAACAATCTCTCTATTTTTCTTATTACTTATATTTAGTTTATATTATTTAATAGTCTTTTTATCTTTTTATTATTTATTTTACTATATAAAATTTATATCATTTCTTTCCGATGTAAGAACCCTAATGAATTCATAAGTAATATTTTATTACTTATTTTTATCTTTTTTGTTTCTTATTTTGTTTCTATTTTTTAGATAGTTTTCCTAATAGAAAATTAAAATAAAAAATGAAATAAAAAATATTATTAAAATATATATAATTTTTAAAATATACTCTAAGTAAAAAGTAAATTTTTTATAATGCAATACATATTGGTGGTAGCATGATTTAAAAAAACCCGATTCTCCCTTGACCAGCTCAACAAAGCTGAAGAGACCAAATGCAACAATTCTTTGTCACTGTTTTATCTTCCACCAACCCCACAAAATTTCCTTCTTTAAATGTTTTGTAGCCGAGGGAGAGTGGCAAAAAAAGAATCAAAGCTTTCGCCACCAAATATTCTGTTGGATCCCACCTACACCAATTTCACCTCTACAAAGAACACATTCCTTTTGGGCTCATGGCTGCTGCGTCTCTCCAAATCTCTATATCCAACATTTCTCGCCTGCCTTCTACTGATCAATCTCTAGGACTTGATTTGGATTCGCGGACTTCTCCATTACTATTCTTCCCTTCTCGTCTTCATAAACTCTACTTCAAGTAAGTTATTTTCTTTAATTCTGCCTCTTATTTCTAACTGGGTTCTTTTTTTTTTTTTTCCTTCTCAATTTTTGTTAGTTTTCATTCTTTTGTAGTCATTGTTCTTTGTAATTCAAGTTGAGCTTTGAGCAAGTTTTATTTCCTGAAACTGCTTCCTTTGCAAAGGGTTTTGATTAGTTTTTTTTTTTTTTTGAGCAATTAATTTAAGCAACGGTCTATCTTTGGATCAACCCTACTCATCAATCGCTAATTAATTTGAACCCTTTTCTTATACTAACTAGTTGAGTCTAAATGACTAGAGCTCTTCTTTAATTACCGAATAAATTTTCACATCCAGTCTCTCATGCCAATTAGGTCAATGGTAAGATTGTTGGCACCCAAGTGGGAAAAAGCATTTAGGTTCATTTCTAACAATATTAAGACAACAAGAATGAAAGTGAATCCAAGATAGATAATGCAATCAAATTCTGCCAAACTGCTGACTTGACATGCTACGTTTTCTGCTCGCTTTACATTGTTGAAATACACATATTTGTTTAACTATAATTAGAAATTTGTAGATCATTTGAGGCTACAAGACAAGTACGGTCATCTAGAATAAGTGCAGTGGTGAAGCCAGAAAGTTTTTCTGAGGACATGGACATCGATATTTCTTTGAGCCCCAGAGTGAATGCTGTAAAACCTTCAAAAACTGTTGCCATAATGGATCAGGCCACTGCTCTTTTAGAAGCTGGAGTTCCTGTTATCCGATTGGCTGCTGGAGAACCTGATTTTGACACACCTGCAACAATAGCAGAGGTGATTTTTTTTTTTCCTTTTTCTCAGAGGTATTCTGTCCATCTATAAAGTGTAAATCCACGCTTATACTGGGTCTTTTGTTTTTCTAATTTTTTTTTTCTCTTTGGGAAAGTTAGGCTGGGATAAATGCAATTCGTGAAGGCTACACAAGGTATACTCCAAATGCTGGTACCTTAGAAGTTCGAACAGCAATTTGTCATAAACTGAACGGTGAGTTTATGTTTATAGTGTTTCTCTATCATTAAACTATTTAATGTTCTGAGCATTATGGGCATGATACATTTTTTTTGGTTTTATTAAACTGAAGGCCTAGGTTTATTTATTTATTTATATATTTTTTTTGCAGAGGAGAATGGTCTCACTTATGCACCTAATGAGATTTTGGTTAGCAATGGTGCCAAGCAAAGTATCGTTCAAGCAGTGCTTGCTGTTTGTGCTCCTGGAGATGAGGTGAAATATTCTGCTACGAATGAATTGATACCAGATATTTTCTCTTATCATTTTATTTTGGGGAATGAGTACATTTTCAACGTCGTACATAACTTTGATCTGGATGAGAATTGTTGGAATTCCTGTTTGCTGCGCTTTATGCAAATTCAAAGTACATCTGTCTGAAATGTTAGCTGCAAAAATCATTTGTAAAGTTATATAGTATTTATAAAGTTATGTATTTATTTTGTCATTATTTTGTTAGTCATAGTCATGTGCTTAATGAATAGAGCAGACTCTCCTAATCCTTGAAGTCCTTTGTCTATTTTTTTTTTTCCTTTTCCTTTTTAGGTAATTGAATCTTATATTGGCCAAGTATTTCTTGCTTTCAGGTTATAATCCCAGCACCCTTCTGGGTCAGTTACCCAGAAATTGCAAGAATGGCCGATGCAAAACCCGTGATTCTTCCAACATCCATCTCTGAAAATTTTCTCTTAGATCCAAAGCTTCTTGCATCCAGAATTACTGAAAAATCAAGATTGCTGATTCTTTGCTCTCCATCTAACCCAACTGGATCAGTTTATCCAAAAGAGTTGCTTGAAGAGATTGCACAGATTGTGGCCAAACATCCCAGGCTTCTGGTACATTTACCTTAGCTGAATTGTGAGTCCTGTGGTTTATTGATCATGAAGTGCTGAATTTCTTTGGTGTCTTACCCAGGTTTTATCTGATGAAATATATGAACATATTATATATGAACCAGCTACTCACACGAGTTTTGCATCATTGCCCGGCATGTGGGAAAGGACTTTGACTGTGAATGGATTTTCCAAGGTAACTTCAAATGCATTTGTTGATTGGTCCAAGGCCTTGTTAATGTTATTTTCTTGACATTAATAAAGAGATGTTTTCATATAGTAGTGAGAAGCAACCTAGCTTGCTGGGCCTCACATTGAGGATTGATAATTCAAAGGTGGGAAATTTTGTAGGCTTTTGCTATGACTGGTTGGAGACTTGGATATCTTGCTGGTCCTAAGCACTTTGTTGCAGCATGTAATAAGATCCAGAGTCAGGTATTCCATTGTATCAATCTGCAGCCTTCTTTGTATTGAATGAATTTTATCCACATGCATTATTTATTCTTTTTCCTCTTATGTGTAAGGCTTGGATGAATGAATAATGTTCATACATTTCATCTATTTTCTTATATGATTATATTTTTGTGCATTGTGTTTGAAAAGTTATTGGAATCTCTTAAATATATTTGTTTAACCTGTCCAATAATATGAAGATGAAATGATTCCCATGCGTTCAATCTGAATACGAGCTATGTACATACTATTTTGATTTTAGAATTTGACATATCAATTTCACACTTCCCTTACCCATGCATTCAATCTGAATATGAGTTATGTACAATTGTATATGTTGTTCTGATTTTAGAATTTGACATATTAATTTCACACTTACCATATGCACATGTGTTGTGTTTGGGCTCTTCCTCAAATGTTAGGACTTCATGGGATTAATGTCAGGCGTCTTAAGCAGGTTAAGATAATATTATCTCATCATTATTAATGGCCAGAGACAATGAAGTACATGGTCTGTTGCATTTTGGTATTTGTGTTTTTCTAAGTGAGTAGTCATATTTCCCTCGAGATAGTCAGCATATAGGAAAATTTGATGGTAGTCCCATTGATGAATATTTTTTGGACTGGTTGAAGAAAACAGAGATTCATAGTGCTAAAGACTTCTAGAAGTTGAAAGCACAAAAAAGCAGATGAGCAGTTGATTTTGATAGAAAAGGACATAAATTTTGCTTCTGACTAGAGCATACAAGTTAGTTGATTTACTGTAAATGAAGCTAGGTTTTTGTTGCCAAACTCAAATGCTAAGATAGTGCATTGTTGATTCGTCATTTCGCATCTTCTAAAAAGCATGTGTAATAGTCAACATCCATAGACCTGGAGATTTGGAATATCAGTGTTGATCACAGTTAATCCCAGAAGGGACTAGTTAAGAGTCAACATTTCTTGTAATCGCTTATATGCCCTATTTTCATCTATTACAATAATGATAAAATGATTTTCATTTGTTGATGTGTGTTAAGCCCATTTTCTGCAATTATGGGAGATCTCAAATGGAGTTGATGTATCAATATTGTTTTGATGCAATCAATGACTCAGAAGTGGACCCATTGGTTGATGTGTGTTGCAAAATGGTGTGAAAGCGAACTTGGTAGTCCAATATGAGGGAGGTCGCACATTGCATTTGGGTCCTGTGGTTGTTTATATGTACTCTTTTGGTATACATAATGTGTTCCGTAGAGGTAGTATTAAGTATCTAGCTGGTTGAATTGGTTAATAATATAAGCAATTGTGAAGAGACATTTGATTTTCTTGATTAGTATTTTCGAACCATAATTGGTATTCTTGAATTGGATCGGGGAAAATTACTTGTGTGTGGGTCATGACATTTGTTCTATCAATACGCCCATTTTTACTTGTGAGAAAACAGCATACACTTCGAACAAACTCTGGTTGATCGCAGAGATATCATTTTTCCAGTTCACTTCAGGTGCGAGCAGTATAGCACAAAAAGCAGCAGTTGCAGCATTAGGACTAGGCTATTCTGGTGGGGAAGCAGTATCTACCATGGTCAAAGCATTCAGAGAACGGAGAGATTTCTTGATTAAAAGCTTTGGAGAAATGGAAGCTGTTAAGATGTCAAAACCCCAGGTACATGCTTTTAGTTTTATATTCAGGAACCTCTTTTTATTGCACTTTTACATATTTATTTTGCCTTCTAATTCTTGTAGTCTCTGCTTTCAGGGAGCCTTCTATCTCTTCATTAATTTGAGCTCTTACTATGGGCTAGAGGTAGAAGGGTTTGGTAAAATTGATGATTCTGACTCCCTTTGTCGATACCTCCTAGATAAGGCACAGGTATATGTTCTTAGGGAATTTTTCCTGTTAAAGTGGACTTGTACTGTTTCTTCGCGGCTTTCATCAATATTGAGAAACCTCAACCTTGTTGCATAATATTTTGATTTTGGATAAAACTGCTTCCCATTTGACATAAAGTGGTTTGGCTATTACTCAAGATCTATATAACAGGCTTGTGACTATTGATTCACAGGTTGCCGTGGTGCCTGGGGGTGCGTTTGGAGATGACGACTGCATACGCATATCTTATGCGGCATCACTCACCACCTTACAGGCAGCTGTAGAGAGAATTAAGAAAGCACTTGTTGAGCTCAAGCCTGCTGTCCCCGTGTGAGGTAGATAACTTCCTATAGAAATTGTGATTGTTGTATTTTTTTTCTTTTTTCTGTAGCTTATAATGAATAAAAATAGATAAAAATCCCACTCAGTTTGGACTATATGCATTTGCTGGTATTGGTTGGAAATGTGGGAGAATCTCATCATTCTATTTGTGTAATTTGCCACGTTGAATCAAATGGCTGTAATTGCTATTGGAGAGGTTTTTGTTCTTCATGGTGCACATTTTTTTCAACTTATTTAATTTTGTTTTTGTAGCTTCTGGCTCTCGTTGATTAACTGAAATTGTTGCTTGCAGAAATACTGCGTAACTCTTTTTTATTTTTTTGATTCTTAAAATTTTTATTTTATATATTCAGCCCCTGAATCTTTATTTTTTAAGATATAGTCTTTATTTTATTTTATTTTTTTTGAAGAGAAAAAAAATATACATCACAAATGTGCATAAACTATTTCTGATGGATAAAAAAATAGAAAATTTGTCAGGTTGGTTATTACAAGATTCTATCAGCCTAATGAGATCATGAAATGATTCATGCGAAGCAAAGATATTACGATTCAGAATAAGAGAATCAATTCCTTGGAAGGAAATATATATATATATATATATATATATATATATATATATATATATATATATATATATATATATATATATATATATGGCCTTACTGGTGAAGAAAGTTGAAAACTTTTATGACAGGTTTAAGGAAAAAAAAAAGACCATACATATGCTTTGCATAAGACATCCTAAAGACGCTAACCTATGTCTACATGCAAACCTCATAACAATAACCTCCTGACTTTAACTACAAGACAAGACAATTAAACTCAAATGGCAAGAATTCTCTTCTTCCACACCTTTGCCCTTTATAGCTGAAATTCAAACAAGAAACTAAAGAACAATTAAAAGAAAAAAAAATATATATGGAAAGCATATCAGAGATTGTGTTCTTTGACATGGAAACAACAGTACCCAATAGAACAGGACAGAGATTCTGGGTATTGGAGTTTGGTGCAATAGTTGTGTGTCCAAGAAAGCTAGTGGAGCTTGAGACTTTTAGTACTCTGATACGACCAAAGGACTTGTCTGCTGTTGCAGTGAGATCTGGCCGGTGCCATGGGATAACTCGGGAAGCTGTTGCAAGTGCACCTTGTTTTGAACATGTTGCTGATAAAATCTTTACCCTTTTGAATGGAAGAATATGGGCAGGACATAACATTCGGAGATTTGATTGCATTCGTGTTAAGGAATGCTTTGAAGAGATTGCTAAGCCTGCTCCTCAGCCTGTTGCTATCATCGATTCTTTAGGTGTCTTGACTGAAAAATTTGGCAGAAGAGCTGGTAATCTCAAGGTATGTCTTTTCCCTTTTTTTTTTATGATTTTAATTTTATGGTCTTTCTTAATATTAATTATTTGTATTAAACCTTAATTATTTCTTAATATCCTTAAATGGTGTTTTTCTTTATTTGCAGATGGCAACTTTGGCTACTTATTTTGGTCTTGGTCAGCAAAAGCATAGGTACGTAATCATTACTCAATTGCCTAGACCAGGTTCAATTACAATCTAGAGAAATTCTTGCAAAAACAGAGTTAAACAAATGAGATAGTACAATTTAAGTTATGCAAAAATTTTCCTACAATTACGTATGTCAAATAATAACAACTTGTACTTGGGATGAAACAGGAGTTTGGACGATGTGCGCATGAATTTGGAGGTCCTGAAGCATTGTGCCACTGTACTATTCCTGGTAAATCTTGAACATCTAATTAAGTTACTGATCATCTAATTAGTAATGACTTACTTTCTGTCAAATTTATGGAACAAAATGATAAGCCAAAACACATCTCCTGCTATCCGTTTTTTTTGCCTATTTTTAATATTTTGCTCTCTTGATCTATTTTTTGTCCGATTGTCTCTTATATTTTGTTTTGGGTCCATTTCAACCCATAGAAATTCAGATTTTCATCATAATATGCTCATTGTCGTACTAAAGATAATGTATGCACCGATGGGTTTTTCTGACATTCCACGTCATCATATGGTGGTCAGATTTGTTGTATTTTTTAAAATATTAAATAGCAAAATAGACCAAAATCAAAATATAAAGAATTGAGGGGACAAAATGATAAAAATGGACAAAAACAAATGGTTGGATATGCCTTGCAACAAATGATAACGATGTGGGTGTTATTGCATGAAGGAATCAAGCCTTCCAAGTGCATTAATGAATGGGAAATGGCAAAATTCTTCAACAATTATTACACGGAGTAAAACCAACGCAAAGTTGGTATGTAGGGAAGAAACAAGTCGCAAATCTCCTTCAACCTCTGGTGGATATAACCAATTAAGAGCAGTGCCTTATGCAAGAGGAAGTTTAGGAAATGTTAAGAATCTGTTGTGTAAAGCTCAAGAAACAAAATCCATTAACAAGATACTGAAGCACTCTTATTCTTTGCTCAGATGAAGAGCATCAACAGACATTGTCTTATTTGAATGGAAATTTGACAACAATATTGAAGACTTTTGGGTCCTTCTAAACATGAATTTGGATTAATTTCATTTTTAGTTACTGAACTTTACTTTTATTGCAATAAAATAACAATTTTTTTTTCCGTCCCAAGTAAGTCATTCAATTATATTTTCATTTCACTAAATTCATTTCAGACTAATTTTTCGATTTAAGTAATTGGAAAGCTGATGTATCACTGGAAACTGGCTTGAAGTGATTTTAATGAAATAAAAATATAGTTCAGTAATTTTTTTGGAACGAAAAAATATTATGATTTTACTGTAATAAAAGCAAAGTTCAGTTTCCATAAATGAAATTAACTTCATGAACTCGGAACAGAAAAACAACTACAGGCAGCAAAATTTTATTTATTTATTTTTTAATTCAAATTTTTTATTTTTTTTTACCTTCAATTTCTAGTACAAAGAAGCCGTGTATATTGAAATAACAACGAATGTAAGCATGGTGAGGGGAACACTCGAGGAATATTATTCTCTATCTAATAGCAATTAATTCATCAAATAGGTGCATGAAAGATTAGAGGCATGCAGTCATTTAGCAGTCGCAGCTACAAAACCCAATTCAATGCCAAAGCTACAAAATAGCCCAACAGAAACACACAAGATGAAAATCCGTCGCTAAATCTAAGTATAGACTATGGATTTTTTGATTTATGAAAATCCATCGCTAATTTAGTATGAACTGAGAAGCTTATAATTATTTTTCCAAGAACAGTTGAACAAGATTTTAGAGCTTGTCCTCTGTTCCACTCAAAGTAAAAACCACACCTTCCTTCAAATTCAGCACTTTAACCACTCCATCTTTCACCAAAATGGTGTATCCCATTAAGCTAATTACCCTTAAGTCCACCGACTTATTATCCAACTCACGCCCAATCCTTAATCCCTAAATTCTCCTTCCAAATTCTCATAACAAACACAGACTTCTCCACGAGCCCAGGTAGGTGTTTTTGCAAGCTGATGGGGGTGAAGGCCCTAGGAACGGCGAAAAGGATCGTTTTCTTCTCGGATGTGAGTGACGATATGGTAGTGGTTTGCATAGAGGGAAGGAGAGATGGAGAGGGATGAAGGGAAAGTGAGAAAAGGATCGCAGAGAGAAGGAGAGAGGGGGAGCGACGGAGGGAGAGAGGGAAATAGTAACGGGAGTGATGAGCTCAAAATTGCAGAAAGCGGAGAGAGAGAAACGAAATAGACAGAAAAAGGGTTTGTAGAGAACGAAGAAAGAGAGAGAAGAATTAGAGGCTAATTGCACAAATAGTATTAACTTTTATCACTTGGTTATAGATTTGTACCAAATTTTTTAATTGTTATAAATTTGTATCAAATTTTTTCACTTTATTATAATTTGGTATCAAAATTAAAATTTTAATAAAAAAAAAGCTGACGTACCACATCGACTAACTACGTGATATGATAATGTGGTACACTCATATACCAACATATCATCTTATTTGATTAAAATTTTAATTTGGTACTAAATTATAACATCTTTAAAAAATTTAGTACCGATTTATAATAATTAAAAAATTTGATACCAAATTATAATAAAGTAAAAAATTTTAGTACGATTATCCCGAGGAATTAGAAATTGTAGGGAAGAAAGGCATTTTTTTTTTTAAGATGAGAGGTGAGGGAAGAGAGAAGATAGAAATGAGAAGTGATAGAAAAGAATTAGATTTTTTTTTTTTTGCTGATTTGGATTATTTATTTATTTTTTAAGAAATTTGGCATCCATATGGAATGCATTTTTTTTTTCTTTGAAAGCTAAATTTGTTAAAAATAAAAAAAAATTGTATAATATTTTTGTAATTATGCTAATATTGTGCGAGAATTTTTTGGTAATCCGGCTTTTTTAATATAACTAAATAGGCTTATAACTGGCAAACAAATTTATGGTCCTGTCTAATATATGCAAGATAAATCCAAAATATGCTGCAACTATTATCCTTAGCTTGATATCAATAATATTTATTTATTTGTATATTATTATATCATTTTACTTTTATCATATATATATGATAATAATTGTTCAAAATCTCAAATAAATAAAATAAAAACCATCTTATAAAACCCGCAACAGCTATAGTATTTGCTTCATTTTTGATTGAAGTCATGGATTCCAGACTGAGAAGGATAATTTTGTTGAGAATTAATATATAATCTCTTAACCTTTTTTTCTCATTATAATGAAAATAAATATTATTTACTTGAATGAAAAAAAAAAAAAACTACATTGCACTGATATTGGCTGGTTCAATAGTCAAATTAAGAATAAGATCGAACAAGAATGACAAAAAAAACCAATCGGAGCTAGATCAATTAGAACATTTACTGTGAAATAGTCAGAACAAAAATAAAATGTTATGAGTTTAATACTCACTTCTACAAGATGTATAAAAAATGACAGAAAAAATTATATGATGAATAAAAAATAAAACAAGAAGATATTAAAATTGATCAATTAAAATCAGTCAAGAACACACATAAATTAAACGAAACAGCCAGCCCCTCCCCCCCCACCAAAAAAATGAGAAATTAAATATGCAGATGCATATATAATATAGATATATATAAATCAAGAAGAGGATATATTGTGATTATGATTGTAGTTTGATGATGGCTGGACTTGAGTTAAAATTTCTTGTTGTTTCTTCCATCTGTGAATTTCTTTTGAAAGCAAACCTTTTCCTTCTTCTTCTTCTCTGTCTTCATCGAATTCCTTCACCCGCACAACCTTCCCCTTCTTGAAATTCAATATATTGAAACACATCTCTCTTTCTTTTCCTTCTTCAAAAGATTTTTGATAAACAATAATATGAACTTAATTAAGGATATTCCAATTATTTATATCCAAAAGGATAAATATTTTGGCCTTTGTAGTGTTTGTTTTTTCAGGGCAAAATGGCGGTGAATACAAGAAAACCATTGATATCTTTGAGAATAAGTTAAAGTCACTAGCAAACAACTGATAGGTTCAGCTAATCCCATTGCCTAAATATCACCATCTTTCTATATCCAATTAATGTTACTTTTTAATAGGCATAGTCACATCTCTTAAGTTAGGAGATGTAAAGAGCTAAAAGTTTAAGTATAGAGTAACAAAAAGTTAAAAACTTAAATTTATGATATAAAAATAAGCTTCTAGCATTCTTTATAGGAGATAAATATTAAAAAAATAATATAAATTTATATATTATTACATATATTTTAAAAAGTTATACCCTTTAAATAAATGTGGGCTCCACCAATGCTTTTAGGTTCTTATCATGCTCAAGAAATATATTAACAATTAATACTTATATAAGGAGACACTTGTATTGTGAAAAAAACAAGTCACTTAAATATTTCAATTTTTCTAAAAATTATATAACATTTAATTCTTCTGTTTCGTTGATTTCAAACACTTTTTTTTTTTAAATTAAACTAAGGTGAATTACAAGGATTACATGCAGACACATCAGTTTAGTTTTTTTTTTTTTCTTTTTTGAAAGGGCAGTTAAGGTGTTTAAAAGTAAAAAAAAAAAAAACAATTTTAGGTGTTTATGTGATTTTTCAAAAAAATTAAAATGTGACTCAAGTTTTTAAAGTGTTTTATATATATGATTCGAATTCAAAACTTTTAATTAAGAAAGATGAAATTCTTAATTACCATCTTATCTCAGCTTTAATGATATGAATGATTTTATATGGTGTATATGTGTCTATGTCTTGAATTGAGAATAGTCTCACATCTTTGGGTGTAGGGACGCCTCCTGAGTATACCCAAAAAAAAGTTGTACTCCCCTTTCTTTTCTCTTTTTACAGAAGAGTTTCATTATTAGCATCCATTGATGAAGTTGGCGAGGGAAATTTATTTTGTGCAATATGTAAAACTCGTCGGACGTGGTGATATATGTATCTATTAGTTCAGGTCATCTTTCTTAAAACGTGATGAGGTGAATGTGATGGCCAAGAATTATACCTTTTTTTTTTTTTTGAAAAGAGAATTATGCTGATGATTAAGACTGGTGTTTTGAGGGCAAACGGGCTGAGATGGTCCATTTCCAAGGGAACGCTTCAACTGTCTATATTATCCACGGTATATTTGCAATCGCTCTCAACATGAATCAAATTAGTGAAAGATAAATCCAAGCTCATTTGCAACCCAAAAGCTATACTCATTGCTTCATCAGTATAAGGATATCCCATCACCTTAATATCCTTTTTTACACGCAAACTATGCACTATAATAAAAATGAAATTAGTACATATATTGTGTTAATAATAAAATTTAATAATTAATAATTATTTTGAATTCATATAATTAATTAATATTTGAAATCTTAAAAATAATTTTTTCTTATTATTTTTAGATTTTTCTCTTTTCTCACATACCAATCTGAAATGACTCATTGGAGATTGTTTGAAAAAGGTGAGTGACTTGGCATTCTCTAGGCCGTGTTATATTGATGATCAATGACAATGTAATTCAATACTTCCCAATAAAACAGGTATCAGACATATTAATTTAGTGATATTGATAATTAAGACTGTAAAGTGAAATTTCCAATTTGAATTTCAATAAAAAAAAAAAAAAAAGAAAGAAAAGAAAAGAAAATTTAATGTCGACGGCCATGATTGCGGCATTGGTTGTTTTGGTTGCATCCAGGGTTGGGAGGATTAGCCTGTTCAGGGGGTGCGAGAGGATTGCGACTGCATCCAGGCAGCGTATAATTAGATCTTACACAAGGATCAGCCAAGCCTGGCCTCAGATGCTTCTGATCAGCTTCCGCCGCATGAACCAATACCATGCAAATCACTCCCGCGCACAACAAAATCTTAACTTTTCGTTTCTCTTCTTATTTGGTAGATTACTTAAATTAGTCAACCACAACTGCCATTCATTCTTTTGTTTGTTTAAGTTACTAATTCTTGCTTTTCATTTTACGGTTGGCATTCATCATGTTTTTTTTTTTTAAAAAAAATTTTCTTTTTCATTTTTTCTTTTGGTTGTTTTTAATTTGCTGTTTTTATTTTTAGTCATTTAATTTTTAACCATTTGTTCAATTATAATTTCAAATAAATTTAAAAATTTTAATTAATATAATTCAAAATATAAATTTTCTAGACCAATCAAGGGGTGGTGTTAGCACTTGTGAAAATTTGAGGAGGTTTTGAGTTCAAGTATTGTCACTGCCATCCACCTATATCATTGGAAGTTTAATATTTTTACAATGAGTGCAAAATATTAATTATGGACATATTTTAAAATAAATAAGTAATAATTTATATATGTTGATATTGTTGTGAGATATTTGTATAATATTTATTAAGCTTATTAGAGGTAGACACAATTCATTTTTTAGTTTGTATTATTTTCTATTATATATATATATATATATATATATATCTTTTTCTATTATATATATATATGTATTATTTTCTATATATATATATATATATATATATCTTTTTACTATGAGTAAAATTATTGATTGCTCTTCATTTTTATTTCTTTAAATGGTATCAAAGCTGATCTAAATTTTTTTCCAGCATTAGAAAATAGGTTTTAGACTTGTTTGGGTTCTGCCTTAGAGAGCAGACCCGTACCCGTTGGAGTTTTTCTTGGACACCATTTCTGTGTGACATTTGAATCTCGTCGCCCCTCCCATTTGGTAGAACACCTTCCGATCAGCCACTCTGCACATTCTAGCCATCAGATTCTCGGTGAGTGTGCCTCATCAAAGTTTCTGTCCAGTCTTCAAGCATCAGCGCGTGTGCCATCTGTTTCCTTTTCAGCGAGGTCGCTCCTCCCTTGACGTCATGTCTGTGTTATGTGTGTTGGTCGACAGCGGAAACATTTATTTATTTGGATTAAGGAAAGCTCTTGGTCTCGGTCAAAATTATAGATTTCAAAAATTTTTAATTTTACTGAAACATACAATCAAATATTGTATGACATGAAAACACATTTTTCATGTTAACTTTGAACATTTATCCATAACTTTTAACAAAATATATTTTGTTAACTTTTATGAATAAAATCCATTTTACCTAAATCATCCCGTGATTTTTAAGACAAAATGGAAAATAAAAGGATTAAAACAAACATTTTATCACCGAGTTTACCAAGGTACAAACCAAGCAAAAAGACCAAAAGCTTTAGTTGCGTTGATAAAACTCCTTTGTTAGTCCCAGATGTATGATCACAAATTTTTCCTTCTGACAAATTTCTTAGCTGCTAACTCTTTAGGAGTTTTTGCTCAATGTTTTCTTTTAATACTCATATCATATGAGAGAAAGAAAAAATTTTAAAGCAAAAACAAAATTTTTGCACGAGAGAAATTCGAAGAACCAGAGGATAAAATGATTAAGGAAAAAAAGGAAAGAAGAATCAGAACATTAAGGAGCAGAAGAAGGTAAGAAGGCCCAAATTCAACCTCATTGAATGAGGTTTGTTGGCAAGACGAAAAAAAATGACTTTTCCTTTTTTTTTTTATAATTTTGATATATAATGCAATGATGATACAACAATTGCATAGTTAATTTTTAGCTACCATCATTAATTATAGAATCAATTTTCTCTTTTATTATAGTGATAATTACTTTAATATATCACTATAATTAATTTAATTAACATATTATAATTTTAATTAACACTTTAATTAAAATTATAAATAGGAGAAATAGTTAAAATTAATCAACATTAATTTTAACTCAAAAATATAAGTGATCATTTCTAATTTAATTCTCAATTAAATTACTCCCCACATCTTTATATGGATTAGACTAATAAAATATTTTGGAGGTAACTTATAAGGTCAATAATTTTATCGAAATAGAAATATAATATTAACTCCTTAATATTATATCGGACACAATTTCCGAATTCTTTGTATACCCGAATATATTAAATATTCTTCCGGAATTCTCCTTTTAATTACCGATAAAATCACAAATATTATTTTGACTTCTAAATCATAATATTAAGTCCTCTCGTTATGATCCCGATATTGATTAGGGTCACAGCATGTCAAACCCTATTAGTCAATATACTAATGAGTGATAATTTGCGTTCTGATTAAAATAAGACTTATCATTATTAATCTAATTAATAATT
>CATIWF010061666.1:0-27271 GCA_949630135.1 Balakata baccata
GAGGAGGGTTGCACCAAGTGATGGACGATGAGGAGATGGCAGAGATCAGATCAATAGGAGAGCAGCATCAGATGGAATGGAATGATACCATGAATTTGGTCACATCAGCATGGTGGTTCAAGTTCTTGAAGACCATGGAAGTTGGTCCAGAAGTGAAGGCAGAGGATGATGGTTACCGTCCATTTGATCAAGTGATGGAATTCCCTGCCTGGTTGAATGCAAATGAGGGCTGTTTGCAGCAACATTTTGATGATTATTGTTCCCAAGACTATTATCATGATCCTTCCCTGCCTTGGTAAGACTCCTAAATTTTCATTTGATTCTTTTCTTCATTAAGGAATTTTGTCGAATTTTGATATGTAATTTCATATTATAAGAGTTTGGTTTTAGATCATCAAAGTTATGCTTTGAACCCACGTCCATTTCGATTTAGCCAACAGATTGGCTACTCTGATTTCATCGTTTAGCAGCAAGAAACGTTTGAACTTTGAAATTTACCTTTTCAAGAATTTATGGCCTCACTAATGGCTTTTGAAGGACCTTAGAATATGGTGCCAAAGAGCCCAGAGTAGTCCATGTTATATTTATGGGCTTCATTGTAAAGTTTGCGTTACTTCAACTAGCCCATGACTTTTTTTGTAATTATTTTTCTGTTTTTGCATTCTTTTATTTATTTAATATATAATTAATATACGGTGTTAACCAATCAGAAGTTCAGAACTGGAAATACTTGAATTTTATTCCATTTTTCATGCAAATACAAAAGCGGTTGACAATTGCTGAGTTCACTGATTATGATTTTGTACCTTTTTGTAATTTTGTTATGCACAGTATGGACATTGGAGAAATTGAAGGCATGGATGGAGAATGGCTAGCTTGACAAGGATTGATTGTTTTTTGTTAATCAAATCTTTGGCTATTTTGTTCTCATTTCTTATTTTCTCCATTAAATCTTTTTTTTTTGGTTGGATCACGCCTTTTCTTTTGATCTAATAATAAGGCTAGAGAGGATGATGTTGAGGTTGCGGAGGCCATGAGGGAAAATAATGTATCAAAAGGAGTATTCCTATCTCGTTATTCAGCTGCTTATATGAGAAAAAAAAAACTACATATATTAGTTTATGCAACATTTTTATGAAAATTCAATGTTTCAGAGCTGCACGTCTTTGTATAAAATTCAGCAGAAGAGTGCATTTACTTTAGTAGCAATTTGCAATTGTTGGAAAGTGGAAATAGACCTCTTTATCTGCAGCTACCCTTTAATCATTATGCCTTTTGTTTAAAGATTCAGTTGAAGGATACCCATTAGCACTGCTACCTTCTGTTAATCAGGGTTGTAAAAAGCTGCAGTTGATTGGAGAATTCAGTTTCATTAGCAGCTAAAAACAAATAATTGGAAAAGGAAACTCCACCCTTCTCGTGTTACCTCTAGTGGAATTCTTGGGATAAATTTTGATTTACCCTGGTTGCTTGTCATTTTCACAGTATACAAACTATTCCTTTTGGCATCTTTCCAAGTGAAAATTCAAGGATTTCAGTGAAATCTTACTCCTTTTTCTAACAATGAAAATTTCCATTTTTAGGTATATATTCACAAGTTTAAATCGGTAGTCGTGTGTTAATATTCCTATGTTCTTTGCATTCATATCCAACAAGGTCTAAACTAATAGTTTTACCCAAAATTGAACATAGCAATAAGCTGTAATTTTATTAATGATATAATTTTGATCTCTTAAGTATTCTCTATATATCAATAACATTCAAAAACAAATATCAGTTTTATATATATTGCTGTTATATATCTTTGTCTTGTAGATAATCTTGGCTGTTATAAGGGCTGAAAGCTTCCAAGATCCAGTTCTTCTTCCTCCAAGAGTTCCATCCCATCTCCTTACAAATCTCATCACTATGGTTGATACTATAAGTGGAAATGCAGTGCCTTTTATAGAATCTGGTAGTTCTCTTCATCACTTGAATTTCTTCTTCTGTTTTCTCAATCATTTTGCCAATATCAGGAAGCTTGAATCTGTTGTCAGCCAATCTAGCAAGCCATATGCACCTCAACTCCGCCGTGTGCAGATTGGACACACTCTCAATATACCCCACAAATGCCATGTTTGGTATCAATGGATGAATTGTTCCCCTGCCATATATGTATATAATCAATATCCATTTGCTAGCTCTTCAATAACAATTTTACATTCACTGTTAATAATATGATGTATGAACTCCAGACATAAGTATTGATTAGGGGGTAATTGAGTTGAGTTGATTTCAAGCTCAACTCAATTAAAAAACTCAAAGCTCAAACTTAATTGATATTTTTTTTTAATTTTTCGAAACTTAACTCAGAAAATATTTGAATTAGTCAAGTTCGACTCAACAAAACTTGAATCAACTAAAAAATTTAATAGGTAGTGTACTCGACTTGAAATCATACTAAGAGTACAAAGTAAGTTAATAAATAACAAAAAATCAACTACTCTCTATTAACATCGAGTCGAATTGTAATATTTTACAAATCGAACTCAATTAGCTATCGAATAGTTTGACTTGCTTACCATCCTCTAGTATTTTTATTAGATTACCTGTACAAGGGCAAAATGCCATTGGAGTCAGTGAGTAGACAAGAAAAGGGTTTAGGCAACAAATCATGGAGCTTCTTCTTGCCATCATAACCAGTAGCAAGAAGCACAACATCGGCCTCCAATTTAGTTTGATCTTCAAATTGAATTCCTCCATTCCAAAACCACCATTTTGATGCCCTTTTAAACAATATATTTCCCTTGTCAGCCTCTGGAAAGAATTCCTCAGGCAAGATAGCCATTTGGCAAGAAGCATAGTCTTCCACAAATGGATGCTCTGGTTTCAACCCATACTTCACTAGTGGAAGCTTCCACACCAGGTAAGACTCTATGAACTTGGAAATTGCTTTTCTCTGCCCAAAACCATCTTCATTATATCAAGATTTGTGATAACTAATTAGCAATATTAATTAATATGATAATGATAATTAGTGGGACATACCATTGGAGAAAAAAGGAGGCAGAAGAGGGTCTTGAAGAAGCTCTGGTTTGGGCTTTCATGGAGGAATTGAGAAGATCTTGTTGAAAAAAACAAGAAAAATGGCAAGCCCCATATCCAATAGGATGGTACAGTCCAATGTAAGGTCCTTACCACCATTGTGCACGGTTGCCCTTCTGCCCCTTCAATGAAATATCAAATCACATCAAACATTTATATACATATGTCAATATCACCCCATTTTCTCTATCAATTCCCAAGTAGAAATCATACTGCCAATCAAACCCACCAACGTCGATCATCTCCCATGCAATTTCTACTGAACGACAATCTTCATTTTCCTAATTTACTCAATAGCTATTTTTCCAAAATTTTCTTAGCCCTCCACCTTTCACTCGCAGTTATATATTATTTTCCTAGTTGGAATATGACGAAATAATTCATAATTCTCATTATGTGCCTAAAAGGGTCTACAATTTCCAAAGCCCTTTTGGAATTCCATATAGTTTCCATTTCTTCATTATTTTGAACCATGGCTGGGGAAATAAGAAGAGGGGGAGGTCTCATGCGCCAACTAATTATCGATTACTTTTATCAACTCAATTATATTTAATAAAATAATATATTAAGAGAATAGAAATATATTCCGGGATCATGCATAATATGTTTAAATTTATAATAGCTAGATCGGTTCACCAAATATAATCCGCTGACACTGGGGAAATATTTTTATTTTTTTGAATTTTGAAAATGGTTTCTAAAGAGAAACAAATTATTAAATTGATATTTTTTTCTACAAATAAATTTCAAAAAAACAACAATTTATAAAAAAATAAAAAATAATTAATCAAATTAACAAATTCTAAATATGTTTTTTCAACACCCTTAAAATTCTCGAGAGAAATCTGTTTGACTGACTTGACACACACACAAAAAAAAAGGCCAATTCAGTAGAATAGGTTATATTATTTTGTTAATTAATTGTTTTGTGAGGGATATATATTGAAAAGCAAGTTAGAAATTTGGGGGAAAAATCATAATTTAATTTTTTCTTTCTTTTTGGTAGATGTAATTTGATTTTTAATTGTGGTCGAATTTTAAAATGTAGATGAATATGATGCACAGTATTGATCAAAACACAGGAAGTCAACTTTCCGACAGTAAGACCAATTTGACCACTTGGTCCAATCTATCGTGATACACACAGTATAGTATTCTACTGATTGATCAAAGCGTGTGACTCAAAACTTGAAGTCAACAATCCGACCAAAGGTCATCTCATTTCTTTCTTAATTTGTTTATGACCATTTGGATTGTGCTATATAAACTGTGAAATTGATTGATTTTAAAAATTTTATTATTTGGTTTGAATATAAAATCTATTGATAATTTAATTATTCTTATACTTATTTTTTGTTCAATTTGAATAATTCATTGATTTAACAATTAATTTTCAATTTTATTTATAAATAATTATTGATAATTTATTATTAATTAAGTATATACTACAATCAATTCCATTATATATTTAAGAATTTTAAAAATATAATTAGTTATTTTAAGAGTTGAAAAATAAAAAACAAAAAATAAAGTTATTATATGTAATAATGTTTAATTACATTGCAAAAAATATTTTTTATTAATAATTTAATGCATATTAACAATGTATTATAAAAAAAAATAAAGCTAAATCAATTAATTGAAATTAAAAGGAAAATAATTTTTGCTTGTTTAGGATTAATGATAGTTTTGGAATAATATTTTGTCATCAGCGCCAATATTGGAATAAAAAAATTTACCAACAATCTCTTATTAATAAAAATATATGGATTTTGTACTTTTCCACAATGAGATTAAATTTTTCAAAAATAAAAAGTTTTAATGGATGAAAAATTTTCCAAAATCTATAGATTTTGACAAATTTTAAATAGTAAAAAATTGGATTTGATATAAATCCATGAATTATTTAAAATTCATCAATTCAAATATAATCTATATATGAATTGCTCAAAATTTCGATCTGAACATAACCTATATATTTTAAGTGTAGAAAAGAATTATATTGGACACTTATCTCTTCAAAATATTTTTCAAACACTTATCTGTTAAAGAAAAAAATCTAAAAATAAGGAGGGAGAAAATTTATTTCTCCTCAACAACCAATTAAAAAGTGTTTGTTGAAGTATTAAAAAGTTAGAATCTTCTTAATATTTTTCGTATAACAACTATACAACCATAAAAAAAGATTTTTATCATATTATCTCGAGGCATTTCATGAATTTGTTTATGAAGTTCATTGTAAGAATTTCTTCATAAACTAAACTAAAGGAGTGTGTATTAGTATATATACCTTGATTTAGTTTGGCGCACTCCACAGCCAAATCAATAGCTGATTTTTTGTAGCCAACAATGGCAACTTTTTTTCCATGGAGAAGGCGACGAGCACCATCTTCATCAAACTTACAATAGTCCATAGTATGCAAAACTTTGCCACCAAAAATTTCCTCACCCTTGTTTGGTGGAAACATTGGCATTCTTGCTACATCTCCATACTTACCTATGCATACCACAAGCAGCTCAAAAGCATACCACTGCACCCATCAAATTAATCAAAACTTGTTAACAATTTAAAGAAAAAGAGAAATCACCATCAAAATTAATATACCTTCCATAAATTAATTCTATAGTATAATTTTTTAACCTGAAGATTTTGGGAGTGACTAGTTTGCACAGCAACCTCCCAAACAGGATAACCTTCTAAGAGATTGCCATACTCCCCAGGGGTTTCCGGGCTGTGGGAGTCACCAAGGAAGCGAATCTCCACCACCCTGGAGTTGAACCGGACATATTTCAAGACATCAAAATGAGTAGCATAGTTTTGCAAATATTCCAACACTTCAAGATGAGTGGGAAAAGAGAAATTATCCCTTTGAGGCCATGGGTAATCAGAGAACTCAAAATCACATCTAGGAGTTTGGAGTCTAGTGGAAGCGAAAGAGCAGTGCTTCCACACTCCGCCAATGGAGGCAGTGGCCTCAAATACTAGTGGAGTGTGATGAGCGAGCTGTTTAGCTGCGGCTATGCCGCTAATACCAGCGCCAATTATGCCTACTTTGTGATATTGGTGGCGGTTTTGCTCACTGATATTCATTTTTTTTTTCTATAGAATATTGCTTAGTGTTTTTTGGTATGCAAGTGCAGCAAGTTCCAAGGTTGTCTATCCTTTTTATAGGTGTTGAGAGAGGGTGGTGATCAGGTCATTCAACTAAATTAATTAATATATTAATTGAGTAAATAATTTTAGAAAACTTGTTAGGTTGAATAGTAGTTCACGCTTTCGTTTTGTTATTATTATTATTATTATTTCTACATCTTATTCAATTACACATTAATTAATTTTTTTTGGATAAATCACCAAAAAAGATATTATTGCCACCAAAAAAACAAAGAATACGAATTACACATTAATTTCAATTCGTTTCCAGTAAATTTTTTTTTTGGTTAATTTTTGAGTAATTAAGTTTATTAAGAAACTAAAAAATTTCATTTGTAAATTTTAAAAGTGTTATATGTATATACCTGAAAATTGAATTTAAAATCTATTATTAAGCGAAAAAGTATTCCTACCATTTATCTCACTCCTTCGATTTTTATTTATTTATTTATTTATTCAGTGATGTGATGTGATTGTAAACTCCATTTATATATATGGTATTGTTATGATTAAATTGATAATAAACATTTTTTCTTCAGAAGAAAAAAAGGAAAACCAACCAATCACATTTTTCAATAATTTTTTTTATTTTTAGTATTATCTCAGATATTAATTAGATTTGGTAGTCATATGAAATCAGAACTGACTATTATGGAACTGTAAAAAAAAAAAAAAAGGAAAACAAAAACAATTAATAGAAAATCCATGTCCTTTAAAAGTTCAACAACAAAATGGCAAAACCTATAAACTCATGAGTAAAAAGCATACCAACACATGTTTGTGATTTATAGATTAAAATGTGTCTAGAAAGCTTAATACCACTTCAATAGTCATTGGGCTTAATTTTTTTTTTCAACCATCCAATAATTAATCTGAATTCGTTTTACACAGATCTATTAAAAAGATATATATATATATATATATAGCTGATATTCTCAATTAATTTGCATTCATTCCGATTTCAAAGTATATATAAAAGACTCTTTTTAATTTGTTTAATTATTTTCTTGTTAGGTCTTTAATTAAAATTTCACATTAGATATGAAAATGAGTTAGAGATATTCAAATTGATTTTGAATCCTTAATTTTATATACTCAGCTTTTCAAAGAAAAAGGGAATCGTTTACATGCATGATGATACCGAGTAAGAGTATTAAAACAATTCTTGATCTTCAAACATATATAATCCTGCACATAAAAGAAACAAGAATCTGGGAATAGAAGTTTCTTTAAATTATATAATTAATTACAGGTGATGATCGATTTTGCTTAAAATTAAATTAAATATAACTAATTGGCGAACATGAACTTACTTAATATTTGTACAGATTAGTTAGCATATGATTAATTTGAATTCTATGCGTTCCCATATGGTTATCTGAAATTGTCAAACCCTTATAAGTAGACTTATTAAAAAATAAAATATTTCCTCTCAAATTTTAAAGATATTATATACTTAGAACTCAAATTTAAAATTTATAACTAAAATATAAGGGATTCTACCATCTCATCCCACACTTCTTTTTTTTTTTTTTTTCTATAAGCATATTAATTTTTATTGATTTTTAGGGAAAAAACCATCTTCATCAAAGATTAAGGTGATTAAAAACTTTTTATATATATTATACCCTTTTCAACTACTATCTGCATACGACTTTCAATGATTTTCAAAATAAAAATTCACTTTTTCAATATCTAAGTATGAACATGATTAATGTATCTATATTCATCATTAGTTTAATTATGGAAATTTAATTCGTTGACTCTATTATAATTATGCATATATATAATGTTTTGGGAGAAATCCATACTGCAAAATTACATATCATTACTAGAGCAATGATATACATTGTTTGGTATAACCATTTTTCCGGACTAGTCATTAGAACCCTCACATTCACAACAATTCCAACAACAAAAATTATTTTAAGAAATTATTTTTTTAGATAACTGTAAAAATAATTTTTAAGAACATGATAAGTTTCAATTCTGGATTAGATAATTTCTATATATAATATTTATTATTTTTAATTGATTAGAATTAAAGCCCTGATGCATCAAAAGATCTATAAAAAGGGAAAGCCCACCATTAACCTAGTAATTAATTATCAAAAACTATATAAGAATAGGTTAATAATTTAGGATTTTGAATCGATAGGTAGGCTTAAAATATGTTTAGTGAAATTATATATTACTGTTTTTCTTAATGTTATGGATTTATATGACAGAAAATAATAAGTACGTATCACTTAAAGAATGAAAAAAATAAAATAAAATATAGAAAGTAATATGACGAAAAGTAATAAGCATTTTCTCAGAAGAATATTGATTCATAATATATAAGTATTTTAAATTAAGGAAATTAAAGACATAGAAAATAGAAATTTAGAAATTCTACAAATGCATGAACGTGATTCTCTGAATTCATTCTCTAGATGCATTTTTTATTGCAAATGAAAATTGGAAAAGGAAACATCCAAGAAATGAAAATGAAGTTACAAAAGGAAAATAGGTAATGATTGAATTTCAAGTATGTAAATTTCTGAAGACCAAATTATATATAATGAAAATAAAGTGTGCTGAAACGTCTCACTAATTATAATGGTTTGGACGTCTCTTTTCCTGTGAGTTAACTTTTGAAATAAATTATGTTTAAGACTCATTTATTTAACATAGAATTAGAATTATTGTCATGGGTTATCCGCAAATGTTCAATTTTACACGCTTTACGCCCTAACTTTTTCGTATGTATTTATCTTTGAGCGTGTAGGTGTGCTGAGATATATAGTTCACTCCTATATAATTATTTGATCACTTATATTTCTTGAGCTTTCGAGATGGATTAGATTTAAAGTTCATTTATTCAACAACAAGATTAGTACATGCACGTTGAGATATATGTTATTATTCATACATAGTGACCAATTTGTCAATTTTAAAAGGAGTGACCTAGAAATTTTCCGTCAGTCTCCATGCACATTTCCTTGATCCTCTTGCTGTAGCTTTTATTTCGAACACTTGTAAAACATGTATTTGCTTTTTCAAGAAAATCATTTACTAATAAATTGTTCTACCAATTTAGCAATTCATGTGTCTTTTATTTGTTTCTGGGTGCGCAGCCCCATTTGATTGAATTACTAGGTGATGATGACACTTTGAACCCAAAAAATAAAATAAACTATTGTTATTATTTATCAAAATTAATTAAGTTTATTAATTGGGACTAGTTCAATTGGTACATTTGCTATAAAATAGTTATGATATAAATGGAAAGTTATGAGTTAAATATTCAATTTTTACAACATCTTATACACACAAAAAAAAATTAATTAAGTTTTGTAACTGTTAAATTTTTATATATGGCCTATAGGATATTAATTTATTACCTTTAAATTTCAGCACGTAAGTAATTATTTCAATTTTTTAGAGTTTATAATTATAAAATGTTTCATTACTTTTTATATATTATGAAAGTGAGCGCGATTGTTCTTATTAATGATATATACACAGTGGGATTAGCTAGGCTCCTTTGATTAGGGGGAAAAAATTTAAGTAAAAGGGATAAAAAGGTAAAAATTAATATCCATAATATAAAAATAAACTTCTAACGTCGTTAATTGGAAAAATGTAAATGGCCTTTTGATTGGCAAAATCGTTAGGGTTTTTTCCTCCCAGTTGTCTTTTGTCTTCTTTCTCAGGCAATCCACTGAATATTCAAAAGCTTGGTGTGTGAGCACTGAGCAGACACAGTTTTGGAATTATAAGAATAATTCCCTTAAAAATTCTTCTATACTATTGTCATACACTGTATCGATCCCCATTTTAAATTCAATTAAATATAAGTCGTCATCCAATGTTAATTGATTAATTATGAAAAAGAAAATGATGAATTCTAAATTTAATATGACAATATACATTTAACTTTGAGATAATTACCAAAAATAAATTATACTTTTAAGATTGTATTAAATTGTATTTTTTATTTTTTTCATTTAAATACACAAATTTTTAAATTATTATCAATTTAAGAATTCCGGTAAAATTCTGCTAAATGAAATAAAATTCTGATAATATGAAAAATGTTGTACTTACTGTAAAGCTGACTAGATAGTTGAGTCATTTTAAAAACTTTAAAATGCTATCGTTTTTATTTTTTCTAAAATTTTGAAACCTAAATCTTTCCGGCGAAATTCTACTTACAGTAAAATTTTATTTCTTCTTGCTCTACTGACTAGATAACTTCTAAGCACGACAGCTATATATATTACTTTCCAAATTTAAAGAAAAATTTAGGTTTTAAAATTTAAAAAAAAAACAAAAATAATTGCATTTTAAAGTTTCGAAGATGACTCATCTTCCTAGTCAGTACAACCATTTTTAATCTGACTGAAATTTTATATCATCTCAACAGAGTTTTGTTTGAAATTCACAAATTGATAAAATTAAAAATTTTGTGTATTTAAATAAAAAAATATAAAAAATAATTTAATTTTGATACAATATTAAAAGTTCAATTTATTTTTATTTAGTACTTATCCCTTTTAAATTTTGGATTAAACCTAAATTTTCATTAATTCTCACAATATATATTTTATTTTTTTAATTAATTTCATTAGTGAATAGCAAGTTTTTTTTTGGTATATCTATTATTTTTAAAGGGGCCCAAGTGTACCAAGTGTACCGCAGAAGGGTATTACTTGAATCTGATTTATTATTTCTTCTGAATTAAATTATATTATACTAATGGTTACTCCATTCACTCCAAAAAGATAGTGTTATTTTTTTTTTAATTACGAAAAGTTTGACTCAAGATTGAACTCGAGATCTTAGAGTTTTGGTTCCATATCAATACTATTGAGCTAAAACTTATTAGTAGGATATAGACGCTATTTTTATTATACATATATAGATTAATAAAATTTTATTAGTACAATTAAATTATATAATTTGCCGTAATTAGAAACATTATTACAGTTCTGGTTCCATATTAATACTATAGAGCTAAAATTTATTAGTAGAATATACACGATATTTTTATTATACATATATAGATTAATAAAAAAATTTTAGTACAATTAAAATTATATATTTTGCCATAATTAGAAACGTTGTTAAAAAAAATTAAAAAACGATAACTTATAGAATCAATCAATAAAATAATTTGTAAAAAGAGAAAAAGACTATCAATTTGAGGATAAATAAAAATCAAACTAACTATGTTGAGTTGAAGGAAGTATATATAATTGATGTCTCTTTCCTCTTGTTTCTTTTTCTGCAAGGTGCGAGCTGGAAGAAGTAGAAAATTAGATTGGACTTTTTTTTTTATAAACAATTATATTATTAGAAAATTGGAAAAAACCGCCAAGAGCGAGAGGCATGAGACGTAAAAAAAATCCGAGTTAAGGCAGTACATCGAAACATCAAAGCAAGAAACAAGACTCAATCAATGGGGAGGAGACCGGGGAGATGAAAACCCTACAACTAACAAAATTGGATTTATGTTCAGTCTGAAATGATTGGACTACAGTTTCTTCTTCAACATTGAGAAAAAAAAAAAGGTCAGCTCAGAACTAAACAATTAGTTTCTATTTAGATTGAGAGATTTTAAAATCTATAAATTTTAAATATATAAATTTTAAAAATTCCATCGTTTAGTTTGATTATAAAATTGTTTCGATAACCATAATTCATGGATTTAACAGTTAATTTTCAATTTTATCATTTATTAAATATTGATAATTTATTATTAATTAAGCATATATAATTAGTTTCACTATATACTTAAAAATTTTAAAAATAAAATTGGTTATTTTAAGAGTTGAAAAATAAAAAAAATTAAAAATTAAAGTTATTATAAGTTATAATGTTTAATTATATTGCCAAAAAAATATTTTTTTAATAATAATAAAGCAATTAGTTGAAATTAAAAGAAATAAAAATGATTTTTACATTTTTAGAATTAAGGATTGTTTTGAAATATTTATTAGGGACAATTTTGAAATAAAAAAATATGGCAACAATCACTCATTGAATAAAATCTATCGATTTTTAACTTTTTCATTGTAATAAATCAAATTTTTAAAAAATGAAGGATTTTTGTGGATGAAAAACTTTTTAAAATTCATTTATTTTAATTTTTTTTAAATAGCTAAATAATAAATTTAATATAAATTTATAAATTGTTCAAAATCTCTTAATCTAAATATAGCCTTAATTGACTAAAGGTAAATTCTAGGAAATTCCTCACATAGACCGCAGGAAGCAAAACATCTGCAGACGAAGGAAAATTCAGCTAATTGATTTGTGTGCTTTTAATCGGTCATTCTAATTACCTGAATATATATATATTGGAGCCGAGTAAAGTGTATAGTGGAAACCTTTTTTTTTTTTTTTTCTAAGTGAAATTTTGAATTTACTTTTACGGATTCATTTCTCTCTATTGTTAATGGCTTAGAAAGAATTATGAAATCTATAAGAAGTTTGAATATATATTATAATAAAATTTATTATTTTTTTTATATACGAAATTTATATATTTTGCACAAATTTCTACACTGTATGCTTATTTTTTTTTCTTATTGTATTTTTTTTGTTACATTTTTATATTTGAATTTATATAATATGATTCTCTTTTATTATTAGCTCTTTTATTTGACTATTCATTGAAATACATTTATTTCTATATATAAAATTTAGGGTAAATTACTAAGAGATCCTTAAGATTTGGATTTTATTGTCATCAATTTGAGACTAAAATATCAAATTTGTTCTTTTTTGTTTACATATATTTTTTAAGCTAACTAAATGTCAAATTTATCAAGATATAAATAAGTGTATATTTGGTATTTTTTTAGTTAATTAACAGAATATTTTATTCAAAATTAACATGGGTCTTTTTAGTATATTAAACTAATCATGAAGGATTTTATAATGTATTTCCACTACATTTTTTATATTTGAACTTATATAATATGATTCTTTTTTATTATTGACTCTCTCATTTGTTTATTCATTTTAATGCATTTTGGTTTACTATATAATAATTTTAAATGTTTGAATGTTTAGTTAAAGTTGTTTTATATAATATTTTTTATATGCCGAAGAACTAACATTGAAGGAAAAATATTGATGTATTTAGAGTTATGTAATATATCTTATTATTATTATTTATATTTTTGTTATTGTTAATCTTGGCTCCATACATATATATATATATATACTAGTAAGTTACCTTCGCATTGCTTCGGGATCTAAAATTTAAATAATAAATAAAATAGATAATAAAACATAAATTAGTCCACAAATAAAGAGGTTAATGGAAAAATTATTTGAAAATATATTTTGACAAAATTTTTTAATTTAATAGTCCAAATTGTTACTCATAAAATTTATATTGAATTAAATTGAAAAGAAAAGTTTGAGAACTAATTGAAAATTTATGAAAATATTTGAAGTAAAGCTAGATTAATTAAATTAAAGAAAAATTACTTAAGCTAATGATACGCTGCATGCCACCCATCTATATTTTATGCATGCTAATGACATGCTTTAATCTAAATATATATCATATTAAAGTTAGGTACACTTTTATCTTAAAAACAATTTGTTACAACTTCATTTTTTTCACAAAAGCCTTATACCTTCCAGTTCCCACATTTCTTTTCCTTTCTCCACCGAGAAATCTAACTCTTTTTTCTCTTCGATTAACCGACAACCAAACAACCCATTTTTTAGTAGTGTTGTTATAAAGTGTGAACCTTTGAAGGAGTAGCCTTTTTCCATCATTTTTAGTATAAGCCAGGACCCAAAAGCTAAAAAGGAAGATGATAATAGTCAGCTATGGCTAGAAAAGCTCAAGCTCGGAAAGTATCGTGGTAGAGATGTTTCCATTTAAAAAAAAAAAATTAGAACTATCATTTCAATATATAGGGGTTGTTTCTTTTCTTTATTTCTTCACTCTCTCTATCACTCAATCTTTTTTATTTTTATTTTTCGTGAGAACCCTTACTTTCTACCGTATGAAATACTTTTATATATCTTTTTATAGGCATAAAGTTTGCCCAAGATCTCTCTATTTTCTTTCATTTCGGATCCCTCATTTGCTGAGTTTTGTTGCATAAATTGAATGCCTATTTATAGGCAAAGTTCTGTGCTCAAAAAGTGGACCAAACTTGCCACGTTAATGGTTATTTTCAGCCATATAAAAATATAATGATTATCTAATATAAATATCACATGCATATGCTATTTGTAATATAAAATATTTTAAGAAATAGATATTGCAGATAACTTCTAACACAACGTTTATTATCAGATAAGCACACAAAATTACGGTTTGATCAGCACACAGATGTCCCAATTTAAATTCATATGTTTGCAGAAAAATATATAATATAAAATATGTAAAACATTTGTTATAATAAAAAAAAATCATATCTATGTAATTTTCACGCTTAATTACATATAACCCATAAGTAGATAAATTATTCTCCACAATCCACATATCAAAACAGCAAATAAGGTATCCATGGCTAACAATTTGCAAATCCAACAGCAGAGTTAGATAGTTTTTTGTTTGTAAAAAAAAATACAAAGTAACAATTCATAAAAAATTAGAAGATATCAATATAATTTGTGGAAAAAAGAGTAGGGATATTTTTTTTGAAACCAAATAAAAAAAATTAAAGCATATGAATATAAAGTATAAGGTACAAAAGAAGAAAGACGTTGTAGCACAAAAAAAAAAATACAAAAATAATATAAATAACAAAAATTAAAAAAACTAAATATTATAGAATGATATTTTGATAATACCCATCTTTTTCTGCAAATAGACATTGTATGTTGAGTGCTAATATTTTTTTTAAAATGAAAAATGGGGGTAAATAAGTAAGTGAAAATTATTTTGAATTGTTTTTCATGGAGTAGGAATAAATTTCTTCCCAGCTGCCAACTAGACACATTCATTGAATGCATCAAAGTTGGACGTTAGGCAACGTTTTCAAATGGAACTAGTATCGTTTTTTTATGGGTTATATAGAGGGTATTTTAGGCAATTCACTGTTCGTAGTACACAGTGAACCTCATCTAACTTTAATATATAGATAGATATATGTATGTATGTGTGTTTTCAATAACTCGTTTCAAGACTTTTTTAAATTACTCCTTCCAGCAATATATGTAGACCAAAGAAAAGAGTTGATCGGACTTTTAAATCCAATTTTGTGGAAATCATCAAAATCTTCAGCTTCTTACTTCTTGACAGTGATAGAAGAAAAAAACAAAGTTACTTGATAGTCCAAGGCAAGTTAAATATATATTGAAATTGATATATTTACACATCAATAAATTTTAGCTTAATTAGTGATACTATTATGCTATCAGGCTGTGAGGTTTCGAATGCGAATTACAAACTCAACATATATTATTGTCATACATTGTATCAATCCCCATTTTAAATTCAATTAAATATAAGTCATCTAATGTTAATTGATTATGAAAACAAAAATGATGAATTCTAAATTTAATATGACAATATACATTTATCTTTAGGACTAAACCTAAATTTTCATTAATTCTTACAAATAATTCGTGAAAATTAAAACCTAATTAATTTCTCCATTCTTGAAAATTAATCATGTGCTTGTCTTCGGATTTCTTTCCCCATATGAAAAGATGAAGAAGAAGTGTTTTCTCTCACAGCCTCAATTTTTTTTTTTATATGATTTGTTTTTCTAATATATATTTTCGTTTTTAATTAATTTCATTAGTGAATTGCAAGCTTTTTGGTATATCTAATATTTTTAAAGGGGTAAAGTGTCTAATGACATTATGCAGTAGGGTATCACTTAAATCTGATTAATTATTTCTTCGTAAATTATATTATTATACTAATGGTTCATTCATTCTAAAAGGATATATATATAAGTTATTTTTTTATATGTGTGAAGTATCCAACTGAAAATTTAAATTTGGAACTTCATAACTTTGGTTATCATACTAGTATTATTGGGATAAAACTTATTGGCAGTATGAAGTTATTTTTGTTATACATTGTATCAGAAAATTGTATTAAATATAATTAAAAATTATATATTTTGCCTTAATTAGAAGCTTTATTAAAAAATTTAAAAATGATAACTTATATTTAACTAATAACAAAACACCTTGTAAAAAAAACTTATAACAAAACATATTAAATTAAAAGTATAATAGAGAATTAATCAATAATATAATTTTTAAAAAGAGAAAAAGACAATCAATTAGGGAATATTAAATAAAAATGAAATCTAACTATTTTGAATTGAAGGAACAATTCTGTCTTTCCTCTTGTTTCTTTTTCTACAACGTGCAAGCTGGAAGGAGTAGAAAATTAGATTGGACTTATGCTCAGTTCTGAAAAGATTGGAAAAAAAAAAAGTCAGTGTCCGAACTGAACAATTATTTAACTAAAGGGATATTCTAGGAAATTCTTCACATAGACTGCAGGAAGCAAAATATCTTCAGACAAAGGAAAATTCAGCTAATTGATTTGTGTGCTTTTAATCAGTCATTCTAATTATCTGAATATATATTCAAGAATTTGTTTCCTAATTAGCTTTCCAGACTTTTTTAAATTAATTACTCCTTCCAGCTTTGTAGACTAAAGAAAAGAGTTGATTGAACTTTTAAATCCAATTTTGTGGAAATCATCAAAATCTCCAGCTTCTTACTTGTTGACACTTGTACAAGAGTTACTTGACAGTCCAAGGCAAGCTACAGATAAATAAGTTTCAGCTTAATCAGTGGTACAAGTTCGGTGATGAGGCTTTGAGGTTTCGAATGCGAAATAAGAACTGGACCCCTTATAACAAAGAGAAAATTGATAGCCACAAACCAGTGTTTACAGAATAAATTGCTTAATTTTCTCTTAATTGTAATTTATCAATATTAATATAAAATGATTTGGAAGCAGAAACTTACTTATTGATTGGAAATTGTGTCTTCAATGCTTCAAGAACACCGAATTATCAAAATTTGAAGTAATTTCTAAAATACAAACACTATGTTCTCACTTGAATGATTGGAAAGAAAAAAATTAAAAAAATTTGTAAAGATAAAAACCCGCATGAAACTTTTGACGAGAGCAATTATTTCTAATAAGAACTGCTTTTTTTATTTATTATATTTAGAGTCTTGAACTAAATCAAATTCAAAGATGGTCCAGACCTATAACCTAACAAACTTAAACATATTTGTCTAGGAAAATGCAAGCTGAAAATACTATTGTGAAGTTAAAGCAAAGCTGATGATATTAACCCTATATATAGTACCCATTCATAGTTCAATTAGAGAGCTGAGAAACTAAATCAACAACATCACTAAACCAAGAGTGAAATATCAATCATTTTCCTATCAATTGCATGACCACAAGTATGTTATGATCATCTCTTCTTGCTAAATGGCAAGTTCTTGAGAATCCCAAAACCCTACTTACTGAACTCCTTAGGTATTCACATCCCTTTGTAAGAAACCTGCCTTTAAATGCTTCACTCTATTAAGAACACTGTAAACATTAGTCAAGCAGTTCGCCAATCCTGTCACGCAGTTCATGATTTCTTCGGTGGGTTTATGTTGCCTCAATCTCCTCAGTGAGTCCTCAGCCGTGGGATTTCATTGATGAATTTTCTTGATTGCCTGATCTCCTTTCTACTACAACTAAGATCAGGATAAGCAGATTTTGATGAGCTGCCATTGGTTAATTAATTAAGCTGGTGGATGTTTTAGTTTTGAGCTATATATAATATGTATAATCATGGCTAGTATCTGTGTGTATTAATACAAGAATTAGAAGAGAAAAAATGCTTTTGCTGTGACGACAAATTGTGGAGAACTCTTTGTTTCGTTTCTTAATTTTGGGGAGACTTCTTAATTTTTTCGGTTTTATTAGTTTTGCATGCATGATTATTTAAATTAGATGTCAATTTCAAGTATCATTTAAACCAAAAATATATAGATAACTAGAGATTTTGAATAATAAATCTCACGATATATAATTATTTGAAATTTCTTGCAGATGTTCTAATTTCAATCCAATATAACTTTAGATTAATTAATACGAACAAAGAAAATAAGTATTTTTTTTAAGCAAATAAAAGGGAGAAATTAAAGACTGCCTATTCCCAATATTAATTGATTGATGTACCATGACATTAAGCTCTAAAGTTGAATAGGGTATCTGTCAACGCAATCAACCCATGGGTTTCTAGAGGGCTTTTTTGTACGTCTCATGGACTTCCAAACAAGGCTATTGCACTTGAACCCAGACCCAAATGCAATTTGCCAAACTCTATCTCCTCTTTTGACCTTTTCTTTAGCTTCCAAATAGGCAAGCTCATACCATATACTGCTGCTAGAAGTGTTACCAAACCTGTGAAGTACCATTCTGGATGCCTCCATGTTCTTGTCACTCAATTCAAGATTCCTCTGTATCTCATCCAGCACAAGCTTGACTGCTGCATGGATGCAGAAATGCTCAAATGCAAGCTTATAATCAGGAATGTAGGGCTTTGTTGATGAAGGCGATGATCCATTCTTGTTGCCAAATAAGTTCCTCCAAACCAAAGTGGCAAAGAAGAGAAGCTGCTCTGAGAAGGGTAGTACTAGAGGCCCTAATGTAGTGATATTGGTCTTCAAGGCGTCTCCTCCTATTGCCATTAGTTCTTTGCTCAGTTTTAGTCCCTTGAATCTTTGTTCATCTTCTTCCTGGTAAACTGACCTGATCATTCAATTATATATCAAACATTTTTTTTCCCAATGGGTTAATTCATATAACACGTAATTAACTACAAAGGTAATCAAGATAATAATGAGAACACTAATTAAAAATCATGATGTGCTTTATTTATTATTTTTTTTATAAGCAAAATATTTTATTGAGAAAGAACTAAACTAGCATCCTCTTTTAGAACCTGAAAAAACCATGATCCATAATCCATTCTTTTAGAACCCATTAAGAAAAAAGCAAAAATCCATATTACTATATGATGATTGAGATGATAGTTAATCACTCCAGAATGGAAATCATTAATTAATTAATTAATCAATCAACTAATTAATATGAAATTTGCAAGTCTATGCAATCTGCGAAGATAAAATTAACTTAATATTTGTTGGTATGGTGGACCTTATCCAACTAATAATTCCATGCGTTACGTGCACATATGTAGTGAAAAAGCTTAGGTGAAGTAGTTCGCTACATTAAATGTAATGTATTACCTACTATAGTATTATGTGGTGCAAACTTTATGAGGCCCAGACCTTCAAGTATCTTTTTAAAATCGCGGCATAAAAATCAAAAAGCAATTAAATTTTTGGTGAAAAATTAGGTGTACTTATATTTTTAATTAATAAAGTAAAAAAAAGTTATTTTAGAAAAAAAGATAAAATGAGAAATTGACTCATCTATCTAAGAATTTATCTATAATAAATTTTTAATAAGTTAATTGTATTTGTCAAGGGGTAGCTATTATTTTCACCGATGAGAACCAGAGGAGTTCTAGAGTTCAAATTTCATTGCTATAGTTCATTTATCACATTTATAGAGTGCAAAAAGGATGATCACTCATATTTGAAAAAGAAAAAGCTTAAGTCTTATTTTCACTGTAGTAATTTTCTGTCAATTAAGTTATTTAAATTTTATTTTTGGTCAATTTTATCATATATCTAATTCTTAAAACCGAACATATAACTATTTATTGTTAATATAACAGCTAATATGAAAGTATTGACCTAATATAATATTATTTACCAAATCAAATATTTTTTTCATCATACTAAGAATTTAGGAAATTTTATGCATATTTTATGAATTAGACAGGAGTACAGTGAATTAAAAAAAAGAGATCAAATAATTAAGTAAATTAAAAATCGCTGTCAAAAAAAATTAAATAACAAAAATAAATAATTTGAGGATGATGTATATAACTTAAATATTTAAAAAAGAGGTTATTGTATTTATTATTATTTACTTAATTAAGCATACGATTGTAAGATTTGACAGCTGCAGTAGAGTCTTGAAAAGACTAAATCCACCATTTAAAGAGTTGTGCGGGTTAAACACGACAATATCATAAAAAATGTACATGCTCCTAAATTTTAAGTAATTAATCCAGCAAAGCAATAAAGTAAAACGTAAGGAACTAGCAAACCTGAAACTGCGATCATCAGCTCCTTTATGGGTCCGAACGATGTGTTCGAGGCGGTACTTGGCACGACGGAAGTCAAGGCGGCGGTTAGACAGGAGGACGGCGGAGCAACCCATCCTGAAAAAGCAATTCGGAATAATCATGGACCGGTCCTGACCCTGATACCAATTATAGCCCACCATTTCAGTGCTAACCACCACAGCATAATTGTTTGGGTTAGCTAGCAACATGTCTCGGGCCAAGTCCACCGAAATAATCCCTGCGCTACAACCCATTCCCCCAAGATTATAGCTCAATATGTTTCCTCTCATTTTGTAGTGATTTATCACCATAGCTGAGAGCGATGGCGTTGGGTTGAAGATGCTGCAGTTCACTACTAGCACTCCAATGTCCTTTGGCCGCACCTTCGTCTTCTCAAATAGCTCATCAAGTGCCCCAAATATTACTGTTGATGCCTCTAATCGACCCTCTTTCATGGTTGAACAATTTTCTTGCAGCATTACTGCTTTAGGAATATAAGTTTCATCTCCTATCCCTGATGATTGTAATATTCTCTTCTGAAATTGTATGGTTGCTTCATCATACTTCCCTCTCTTTCTTGCCATCTCTATGAACTCATCCTTGCTCATCTGTAGTTCAATTTATTATTAAATTCAATATATATGCATATTCAAGAAAGTTTAGGGAAACTGACCTTGAGCTCATCAGGGGGCCGGTAACAAGCAAAATCAATGAGATAAATGGACCTTGGACGAGACATGAAGTAAGCAGAAACAGTGAAAACAAAGACACCAAAGAAAGAAAGAACAGTTGCAAGATCATAGCGAGCATCTTCCCAAAGTTTCTTCCACAGCTCTTCTCTGCTAAGACTGCCCAACTCAGCACTACACACAAGCACCAAAAATGGTATGGTGGCCAAGTAAATGGCATGGTTGATGAGGTAATGGTAACCCAACTTCACATACTTGAGATTCACCGATTGAAGAAAATCTGGCAATCTTCTTCTCACCCTGACAGAGAATGTGGGAGAGCCAGCATTAGGTCCTGAGGACTCTATCCCACGGTTCACAATCTCCGTAGATAAGAGATCTTTTTCACTAGCCATTTCAGAATATAATTGTTTAAGTGTTTTTGTGAAATTGGGAAATGGTTATGTATATATACAAAGATAAATTGAAGTGTAATTTATGCATGCAGGTAATGGATGGTGGTGGGTGGAGATGGAAGTTAATGCAGACACCAACTTAAGCAGCTTTGTAGTTGAGATGTTATAGAAACTCTATTAAATTCTTCATTGAATAAATGATGGTCACCATTCAAACTTCAACAAATTTAAACTGTATTTTCAAGAAAAAAAAAACCCATTAAAAACTGCACGTATATATACATTTTTTTTTAATCTTTTTTTGTATTTTTGTCTCTTTGGCAATTTGATGATTAAATTGGATGATTTCACTTTTTTGCACGTATCTTGTGATGATATTAATTAATAAAAGAGTCAAATGGCATTGCAGAAGGCAGTTGAGAGTCCACACACTAATTAATATTTGAATTATAATAATATCAAAATTGAAATTAAAATTCTTAACATGTTACTCGTGAACACGTGAATAAGATAGCGTAAGTTTCTTCTATATTAATTAGAGATTTCGAATTTAAATTTTAAGTATGCAACTATTTTAAAACTCTTGAAATATTATTTTGCTATTCTTATAGTCTTACCTAACACGAACAAAATTAGTATCAATATGTGGTCATAGTTAACTAACTGAGAATACATACGTATAGTAAAAAAAAATGTCATTTGTGGGATCCGCAACGGAGATTTTTTTTATTTATTTATATAGTTTGAATTCACACTGAATATATTTATTAAAGAATAAATATTTCATCTCAAATTTAAAATATACTTCATATCCAAAAATCGAACTCTAGTTTTATTTCTAATAATATTACTTCTTGCAATATTACTAATATATATATATATATATATGGATCTAGAAATTTTTTTAATAGGGGCAAATTTAATTTAATAAATAATAAATTAAAAATTATATAAAAACAACTGATGTATAAAAAAACTACAAGTAATTTTATAATGAATTATATTAGTAAATAGACTTTCAAACATAAGAACATACTTTATAAATTTTATGATCAAATATATCCTATACTATATTGAAGTAAAAGTTTTTGCGTAGAACTAATGATTGATATTTAAAAAAAACCATATAAAAAAAACAAATACGTTACTAATATAATCATAAAATATTATTAAGACAAGTATTTTACAGATCAAAATTAAAATAAATTTTATTTCATTAAATTTAATATTAATTTCATAATTAAAAATAAAAATTAAATTTACAAAAATAAACCAAATTGAGGGTCAAATATTCATTTTCAAGTAATAAATTATATTTAACATATTAATGAATAATAATACTATTAATTTATAAATTAACCAAACATAAAAAAAATATGCATTTTTAATTTCATTTCATTAAAATATAGTAATAATTTTACAATTAAAAATAAAGCACTAAATTTGAGAAAATAAACTAAATTAAAAGCTAAATATCAATATTGGGCCAAACATCAAACAATATATATTTTTAAGTTAAGAAATTTGGATATCAATAATACCATAAAATCTAATCAACTACCATAATTTAAATAATTTAAAAATATATTTAAAAAATATTAAAATTTAAAAACTAACATTACAAATGATAATAGAGAATTTATATGTAACAAACTTTAATTTTTTTATTACTTTAAGTTCATTACTTATCTTTTTCCAAACTAAATGAATAATAAGAGAAAATAAAAAGTTATAGATTCGATATGTCATTAGAAAGAAGGAAAATAAGAATGGATAATACATATATAAGATAAAAAAAAGTAAAAAAAAATATTAAATAAAATAGAAAATACCAAAAAGTATTCAATAACCTTTTAATATTGAATTTGGAAAAAATATTTTTTAGAAAAAAATTTTATATTTTAATTTTTTTGAATTTTGAAAACTGCTTTTGAATATAAGCAAGTATATATATATATTTTTAGAAGTAAATTTGAAAAAAAATAATAATTAATAAAAAATTAAAAAATAGTTAATTAAATAAAAAAATTCAAAACATACTTTTAAGAGGATCAACAACAATTCCAAATATTCTCTCAATTTCTTTGTATTTTTCAATAATTCACTTTATAAAATATATAAAGCTAAAATTTGATTTTTCTAAGCGGGGCAATATATTATATATATAAAAAAATTAGTGACTAAAAGAAAAATTTAGAAATATTTTAGGGAACTATGAGGGCAAGTGCCCATGCTATATATATATATATATACACTTCATTTATGTTTAAAATACCAATTAATTATTAGTTAATTAAACTATCTACTTTTTGCTATGAAACTTGACCAGCCACACTTATTGTTGGTAAACGGTAGTGGATCCAGAAATTTAATTTAGAGAGGATGAATGACAGATAAATTTACAGGGATAAAATTTAACAAGAAAAATGGAATTATAATTTAAAACTCTCTGATTAACATTCCCTAATATATGGCATTTCTAATTTTTCTAGAATAAAAGTAGAAGTCGGTTATTGTATTCGGAATTGGAATCAAAATTTGTTTAATGCCCTGAAATAAAATTTTTATATATTTTCTAATTTCTAATTTTTTTTATTAATAAAAAATAAATTATGTAATTTTATAGTTTATATATATTTATTATCGTATTTATTAGAAAATTTATTATTTTTACTGTTAAAAATTAATTTTTTGAAGTTTTAAATATAAATTTTTTGAAAAAAATTAATAATTATACGTTTAAACTATCACATCTGCCTATTTGGAACAACAATTGATACATATGAATCGAAATTGAATAAGTCAAGACAGCTAAAAATTGAGTGTATTGTATCTGAAACAATACCGATACAATCAAAATATAATTACAAACTCAAAGAAAGTGAAAAATTAGTATACAAAGTTGTTATACTAAGTTACCGAATGAAACCGATAAGAGAGATAAGATTGTAAATTTATAATTTTTGGTCTAACGAGCGAGTTGTAAGCTAAGACATGTTAAAATAAGTTTGTGAGTAAAATTTTACGTTAAAATTTTTCTATTTAGAGTCTCAAATTGATAAAATACAATCTATATCTCGATTAAATTTTAGATATATTTTATTATTAAATGGATAAATAGGTGAATTAGTATGGATTAGAGTTAAATAGATATATATACCTCTTTAATAATTAAATTGATCATAAATAGATTAATAGTTGGCAACTAACCCAATTCATTTAGATCAAACTCATACTCTGTGGCAGAATTAAAGGGGCAAATAGAGGTCATCGCCCCTACTTTAGAAATTATATAATAGGTTTTGATTTTTGTCTTCTTCTACTTGAAAAAAAATATAAAATAAATTCTGTAAAATTATTGTTTTATTTAGAATAGTTTATTTGATTTTTAGCTTTTTTGGGCTGTTATTCTTTTTTATTAATTTTTTAATTTTTTTAAGAAGATTTGTTTCTTACTAGAAATAAAAATTCATCCTTCCAAAATATTTTTAAACAATAGTACAATGAATAAAAAATCAAACAAAGAAAAAAATTAAACAAGCAAATCAACTTGTTAGAAGAAAGGGAACAAAGATTAATAGCAGTTGAACAACCAACTATAAATATTGTAGTTTTCTATTGATATATTTAAGTTTTGTTCTTCTTGAATGTAAACGAATTAAGCTACTTGCAATTATTCAAATTCGACTTATAAACTATTTGACTTTGACTATAAATTAATTTAGTCAAGCTCAAACTTGAATAATTTGAGTTGTTTGTTGAATTGAGTTTGAGTATTACAATAACCGATTCGTAAGGATTTAGAGCTTAATCGAACAGTTAATTTTTAATATTTATTAATTTTTTTATTCCTTGTATTTACATATTCGATTTTAATCTAATTAAGCCAAACCGAGTATATTATTTATTAAATTTTTTAGTTGATTCGAGTCAAATTAGAGTAGTTCAAATATTTTTCAAATCGAATTTTAAATAATTAAAAAAAACTCAATCAAGCTCGAGTATTAAATTTTTTAATCGAATTGAGCTCGAATCTAGCACTGTAACGATTCAACTCGATTACATTTTTAGTTTGCCTAAGTTAAACTTTTGGATTCACCACTCTCCATATCCATACTAACTCGCCCATTTGACACCCCTACTTTTAGCGCATGATTTATGATATAACTTATTTCAATTAAATTTTAATGAACTTCATGAGGCGTAGTTAAAAATTGTATTAAATGTCATAGATTCATAATTTTTATAATGTATGAAGCAAGCTAATTACGCATTTTGTGTAATAAATAAGATATTTTATTTAGAAAAAACTGTACAATAAGGCATATGTATCTAGATAAAATTTCAAAATAATTAATATGTAAATTAATTAAATCATGATATTGGTCAATTTATTTTGTTATATGCTATACCATATTTCGACAATCATCCGTTTTACCAAAGTGAACATATAATAATAATAATAATAATAATAATAATAATAATAAAGGAATTAAATTCTAAATAAGGATTTAAATCCGAATATGACAAAATTAAGAAATTGGAGTAAAAAAAAATAAGTTTAAGAATTGACATAGGAAAAAAAATTGCAAAAAAATAAAATCAATAATAGAAGTTAGCTTAGAGTATTGAAAAAATAAATTTAAGATTAGAGTAGAGAATTAGGAGGAGGGATATTAAAGTTACTATTGTTTAATTATGCTTGTACTTAATTAACTTGTTTAGAAGGTTGCTAGTCATTTAATCTAATAGTTAATTTTAATTATAAGTGATCTAATGGTAATAAATATTATGGTTCATCAATACACTACGTGGACTATAGGACTCTCAAAATTATTGTCATATTAATTTTATGGCCAACTGATTAACAAAAAATTTTAATTTTTGATTATTGTAATAAAATATGATTCGATACTAATTCTAATACATATATATTAATTATGACCAATTTTATAATAGCAAATTATGTTATTTTTGCGGTAATTCTTTTTGTTTAGTATTGTATTTAGGAAAAATGTTTTTTTTTTCAAGAAAAACTTTTAATTTTTAATTTTTTGACTTTTAAAACCTGTTTTTAAAAAAAAGATATATTATTGCAATTTAAGAAAACAATTTATAAAAAATTAAAATAGTTAGTCAATTAAATAAAAAAAATCTAAATATATTTTGGTGATACCCAATAACTATCAAAAATTATTAATTTGATACAGTTTGGAAGTTGTATATAAACAAACATTAAAAAAATCAAAATATGAAGTACATGTAGAAAAAAAAAAAGAGGGGGGCCGTTTAGCATTTCAGCTGCAAAAAGAATTTTTTTAAAAAAAATATTTTTAATTTTTTAAGTTTTAAAAACTGTTTTTAAATATAAATAAATAAATACTTTTTTTAAAAATTATATTTGAAAAACAGTATATAAAAATTTAAAAATTTTAATTAATTAAATAAAAAAATTTAAAATTTAGTTTTAGAATTTTTAATAGGAATTTCAAACACATCAAAAGAAAAGAAAGAAAATAAGAGGGAGCAGACATAGATTAAATCCATCAACTGCTCATATTTATTGGGAAAGTGGGGGCCTAGCTACAATCCATATGCAGAATATTGACTCTCTTCGTTTTTTCAAGATATGCACAAACATTTATTATATAGCTATTGCTATGCAACTTTCACTTCACCCAGACAGAAAAGCCAAAGTCTAAAACCTAATCTAAATGATGAAGAAGAGAGATTTCAAGCGGA